>JAECUM010006870.1:0-97918 GCA_016617855.1 Megalonaias nervosa
CTCCATCAGACACAGGAGAAGACAACAGCATTTCTTCTTTTTAAAAGTAGTTTCTGGTGCATGGAAACAATGACTAAGATGATGTGACTGAGACAACCAGACTGAGATAAGAAAAGTATGGTTTGCAAAACAGCTAGATTTCTCTGTTGCATGGGTGAGAGTTTTGTGACCTGTTATCAGAATTTTCCAGAACAATGCATTACATAATTAGCAAAATCTCTGTAACAAAAAGGGTCATAAGCCATGAAACAGAGAGAGAGAGAGAGAGAGAGAGAGAGAGAAAGAGAGAGAGAGAAATTGCCATCAACTTACATAATGTTTCCCATGCTCAGCATAGGGAAAATTAGTAAGTAGGCAAAAGGTTAAGAACTACATTTTGTAGTGGACACACAGGACACGGCTTTGCAGAGTTCATTCATTCTGTCAATAAATAGTTGCTTGTAGGACATATTAACTGCATTGGAAATGCAAGCATGTGTATTTGTATGTGATATAAATAAAACATGTTTAGTATGTACACTGCATCTTTGATATACCACTCGAACATCATCTGTTTTTCACTTTTAATTTTGTTTGCGGGAGTGTAAGCAGCCCACACACGTGATCCAGTCTTTGGGTGAGGGGGAGAGCCTCATCCAGATGGAAGTGAAAGGCAAAACCTAACTTTTGTGATTTTCAAGGATCACATCATTGTACACCACAAGATTGTTTCTGTTTGCATCCACATCATCAGTTGTAGTGGTTTCATCAATGGCAGAAAAGAAATCGATGGCAGCTTTAATCAAAGTGGTTTTAGCATTGTCCCAGCTTCATTAACAAAACTACCAGGGATGCCATGGAGTAAATATCCAGGTGAAAAACATCTTCCTGATTATAATTACTTTGGACCTGGTACACAACTTGATCTACGGCTTAATTCTAATAACCAAGAAAAGTCTGGTGAAGCACTTATCAATTGCATTGATGCTGCATGTTACAGACACAGCCTTGCTTATAAGCATCAATGATATATGTGGATGCCAATGTGACGATGTGGATCTGATCCATGATTTGATTGCAATTAATCCAACACTGGGAGAATGAATTGCATGATAGGCTGTCAAAGGAGGTATGAAAGCCAAAATTGCACTTGGTGGCACTCATTAAAAGTAAAAATTATACCAATATAAACAAACAAATAGTGGACATGAATGACTGGAACAAATTTGCTGAAACTCAGTTGACACCAATTGAATAATTTTATTCATCATTGTCACATGAAGGTATTATTAACAATAACTTAGAACATACAAAGAAAGTTTGGTCAGCATTCGAGTACAAAATCCCTGGTGACTATCATAATCTGTATCTGTACACATATGTGTTGTTGCTCACTAATGTGTTTGAGAAATTTCATGACACTGCCATGCATGTGTACAAGCTTGACCCTGCGCATTACTTCTCATTACTGGGCAAATTCATGTACTCATAGCGATACACCCATTTTCTCCTTAGCAGCTCTGCATTGGTCTGACAATTCCTGTGAGTGATTTTGAAATTCTCAGATGCAAGACTGCACACTAACTTATCCAAAGTCAAATTCAGAAACTGCAATGAATCGATAAACTGCAGTTGGCCCATCCGAAACATCTTGTATTTTTCCATGTTGTTGGGAATCAGACTAATTGGTGATTTTGATGCCATGGCTACTGCTTGCATGATCAAGCAACCATCATACCCACTCAGGTTGTGAAACACAACAGGGATTTTAGTTTTGTTGGGGTAAATTCTTAGTTGCAAATTACACTAATGCTGTGTGCCACATCTCTGTGCACACCGCTGATGTGACAGTGATCATAATCTATAACATGGCTGGAAGAAAAAGCTTTTTCACTAATCCACCAGTGAGTGGCTGCAGAAAACTCATGGATGTTATCATCTGTCATAATTACATCTGCTGGTGAATCAAGCTGCCATTGAATCCATGAATCGAATCATCTTAAATCAATCTGAGAAATGCTTCAACTAGAAAACAAGAGCTCTGGTCACAATAAAGAATTGGCAGCTCTGTTTTGTCTGCACATTGTATCCCTACATAACAAAATCTTCATGGTGGTTAGTCAGTGACAAACACTGTTCGATTGATATCAGGTGTATTTGAGTCTTTGTTAGCACAGCATTCTACTGAAACATTCAGTCATTCAAAATCCGCGTAGATAATACATGGAACTTTCATCTTTCATTGTATTGCTGTAATTTGAGAGTGATTTCACCAGTCTTTGGCATGATTGTATGCTGCTGTTTTTCTCTGATATTACCACAGTAAAAGTCATGACTTGTGAGAGTTTCTTGAGTACCCACTGCTGCTATGTCACTGGATCCACGAAACAGATGATATGGCAAGAGATAAACCTTGACTTGTGTATACATCTTTCAATAGTCCATCCCAATCCTGCATTGCTGTATTTGTCCAGCATTTTAGAATCTTTTTAATGCCTTTGCCAAATTTATTGCTCATGGAGCTGCTGTCTTTGTGGTTCAGGCACCATTGTGAATCTATGATGGAGTTGTTTTAAATCCAGTCTGTCATGATTTAAAGAGGCATAACCAGATGTGCACTAAGAACAACATCTGCTTTAATCCCAGCATGGCCAAAATTTGTAACACCGTTATAGAGAGCTCAATTTATCAGTCAAATTTTTAACATTATATTCATTTGGCAGTTTTCCATTACTGTTTGAAATTTACATAAATTCCTGCAATATACATTGGCAACCAATACCTTTGCTGCCACTCAACATTTTGTGTATAAACAGCTACAGCATTTCTTCAATACAATACTTCAATACAATATTCAGCACTCAACTAACATATTTCTCTCTTTGTCAGAATAAAATCTTGCTATAAAAATAGTGCAATCATAGATCTGGAGAAAAATCAATACAGAGCTTTTTGTTTAGAGTAATACAAGCCTGCCTAAATACAGTAAATTCATTCATTTCAGTGTGTATTTATTGCTACCATAGGCTTGCAAGAATAAGTACGCTCCACAGAATTTTGTTTCTACAATCACACAGTGGTATGAAAGCGTAGGTTTTGCCTTTATTTAAAACCCATTGGGGCACTTCCATCTGGACAAGACTCTACTCTCCATGACTGGATCATATGTGTGGGCTGCTTACACCCCCATGAACAAAATTAAAAGTGAACAACAGAAAATGCCCATGTGGAAGCTAAATTGTCATGGGGGTAGAGGCGAGGAGGGGTGGAATGGCCCCAAAGGGGACAAAATGACAAAACAAACAGTTTTATACTACTATATATAATAGTATCGCATACTCTCCTTATTTGTAACTATTGTGTACTACATGTACACCTTGTGTATACACTTGGTAATAACTGAAAACCTGTTTTACCTGTATCTTTCCTTTGTCAGTAAAATGTTTACTGTTGTAACCTTTTTGAGGAAAACAATTGTCAATACACATGAAATTACAGTGGAAGCAAGACTGTACTTACCATGAGGATATTATAAATATATAACGACAATAGCAACCCAAAATATTTTGTACTGTCAATCTTATTTCCAGCAGAAAGAGATAGAGAAAGGAATACACTAGTCTTGTAGTTGCTGTTATTATTACACCATTAAATACTCCCTGTGTATCTTTGTTGTATATTTGAGAAATAAAACTTTACCCGAACTACATAAAGGGACACATGAGGTATTTATGTCCCTTTAAGAATTAAAATTCTAAAGGGAGAAAATAATTTACTGGCATGGATATTTAATTACAAATGGATAGTGTAACACCAAGATATTCTTGAAAGAAAAATTATTTGGAAGACCGCTATATGCGGTAAACTTTCGTTCTACATGCAGATTTTCTCTGGTGACTTGATCTATTAACCTCCAAACAGCACGGTGTCCTTGAAAAAGATGACATTTCTACACATTACCTAAGCCAGGTGCATTGTTGCATTGTCTCATACGATTTCATCTGTGTGGGAGGATGTATTCACATCAAACGGAAGGTGTTTTTTAACACAAAAAAGCTAAACAATAGCAAAGTGTAATGTATTGTTGCTATAAAACTAAAATTAAATAGCATGCACTCTTTTGGAATCTTATAAGTTTTGTTATATTTAAATTGGAGGTACTACCACAAATTATATTACAATAGTCCAGATATGACTGAATATAAGTTTTATAAAAGATGACCCTATACTAAAAAGGAAAGTATGTTTTTTGATTTTCCTTAGTAAGCCAAAGGTAAATTAACCTTTTATGAAACATGTTTAATGTGAATGGACCAAGTTAGATTCATATCCATTAATACATCAAGAATTGTATCATCAGAAGTCATATTAAGGTTTGCTTTTTCAAACTGAACTTGGAGTTTGTCGCTATCTTGCCTTACTTATTTTTGTTTTAACTAGTAGGGTTCTTAATTTTCTGTATTCATACTGTTTTCCTTGTGCCATACTTTAAGCATGTTAATAGCATCTTGTAAATTATTTTCAAGTACACTCTTGGTTATACCTGACTCAGTTTAGTGTCATCTGCATAAAGGATAGTGGAAGAAATTGGATTTCCTATCTTAAGAGTTAAGTCGTTGATATATAGAATGAATAACAGAGGTCTGAGGATAGAACCCTGTGGTACTCAGCAATTTTTACCTTCAGAAACTTGCCCATTTAAAGAAACATTTTGCACTGTATCAGTTAAGTAAGAAGTTTTGGGAGTTTTGATTACATTGATAAATTTTCAGTTTTTCAAGAAAAATTTCATTGCCAAAAGATCAAAAGCTTTATGAAAATCAACCAAAATAGTACCTACCATTTCTCCTTTAATGCTTTCAGCCATTTATCAATCATAGTTACAAGTGCAATTTTAAATAAATGATTCTGTCCAAAGCCAGACTCATTATCATGAATGAGATCATAAGTGCTGAAATATTCAGTATTTGAGAAGTAGTACAGGGTTTTCTATTCTTTGTAACATAAACTTGGCCAAAATGGTCTCTTTTCACCGACTCTGATCCACTTTGAAGGCTATCTTAACCTCTTATTTTCATAAACGTTCAAACCTTCTAACACAAAAGTATGTCCATTTATTTGTATGCCTGTTGAAAACACATATTGCCTGCAATAACAATGGTATTATACCATCCTCACTCAATCATACTCCACCTTTATCCCTATTATGCCCAACTTTTTTTGAAGATCTGAAAATTCTTCCATGTTTATTAGTGCTAGCTGATTGTTGATTGGGATCATTTGTAAACAAAATTGATCTTGATACCAGAATGCTGTCTGTCAAGCTGCTTCAAGGGGTTTTATACTATTTTAGTAACAATGTAATGATACTTGTTAAATCTGGTAAAATCGGTTTCGAATTCTTTTTGATATTTTTTTAAAATTGAAATTAGCAATTGTGAATGGACTACAGGCAATGCACAATGAGACAGACCAACAACACAAACTCAATTCATCTTTCAAACAAACGAACTAACAATAATGTATAGAAAGTGTTTCTCCACATATTGCTGTAAAAGTGTTACAGCAATAACATTTTGTCCCACTTGATCACTTGAAAGAATCAATTTTCCATCTGAATGAGTATCTTTGAAGTCTTATTCAGTGGAAAGTTAAACACACATGTATATGAATCCACTAAGATAGTGACATTTATTATTAATAACATATTCAACTACAACTTGTGAGTGTTTCCTGTAGAGAATGACAGTGAAAGCACAATTGTCATCTCCACAAATATATTTTTACTTTCTTCTTTGTCATGTATACTGTAAATAAGCAATTATGCTCTATGTGACAGTGTATTTGAGAACTTTTCTTGCAAACATATCCGGCATAGCAATCTTGTATAGTTAGTTGTGGTTCTATTTTAATTTTCTTCTTTTTTTATCACTAAAGCATAATATATCTTTAACCCCACTAACTGTTGTTTACTATTCCAATGCTTTGAATGGTCCGTATCAGCTTTTAGGTAACAAGGAAATATTTAGTCTCTGCTACCAAGAAAGTTGATTTTTTTGGCTTTCACTTTTATTGGTCATTCAACACATTACCAAAACTTGAAGAATGGTCTAAAAGCAAATTAGAAACATTCTCTGAACTGTTTACAAGTTTGTTTTTTCTGTTCCTTTTTTTCATTTTTTTTGTTTTGTTTGTTTTTTTGGTGCAAAGCTTCTTGAATGTAATATTTCCATGCATCCTATGTCTTTGGATCTTAGTCAGTTCTTGTGTTCTGTAATGAGCCAAAATGATCAACACTAAATACATAAACCAATGAATGTTGTAAGCTTGCCAGATGTATACCTACTTTGACAAGATAGTCCATTGTCTCTGAATCGAGTATAAGCATACGATCCATACTCTGCCAGGTATTCACCCTCGCAGTATTTACACTGGCTGTTCCCGTATATAGTGCAATCTGCGTAGTTACAATGTGCAATCTGCTGACACACTGTGAAAGTGAAAAGATGCAAGTTGAGACTTAGAAACTTAACTGAAATACAAAGGTAAAGAAAACCCCACAGTTGAAGCAATAAATAGTATAAACTGAAAACAATTGTCATATGTAACCATATGTGAAAAAAGTTTATAGTCAGCCATGTCTTTTTATTTTAAATGTTCATAAGAGTTTACTTACATGCACAATAACCCCAGGATCCTTGATTCTGGAAATGAAAGCAATACAAATTATCAACAAATAGAGGGTTTGATAAATATGCAGGAGGTGACCAAGCATTTATCATGGTGGCTTCTTGTGCCAGAAGGCCCTGATTTGAATCATGGCAGGGGCAAACTGTATTTCTGAATGTTATTGGTTGGTATGATGCTAAAAAGCACACTGTCTGATGAATGGGGACATTTAATGGCAGTCCCTGTACTTAGACTGTGATAGTCAGCGGAACACAAGGGAACATGTGGTATAAATCAAATTGAAAGCATTTGTAGAGTTTACATAGTGTCACTAACAAACAGAAAATTAAAGGAATAAGTTTGCCAAGTTTGATCACTGAACATTCTCCATATGCGGCCTTTTTGTTTTGGTCATATGACAATATAGTGTCGATGTTCACCTGACTTCATATTGAACAGGGTACTGCAGTTAGCATACAAAACCGAAAACCAGACAACCCTATGCTGGGAGAGTCACATACTATGCAGGTAGAAAAATCCCTCTGATAAAATGTAGCATATGTCCAGCACCACCACAGAGGTTCTCTTTTCACACCAGAATGCACATAAACACAATAATCCACATAAACACAACTACCTGTAAAGCTCAGTCTTAGAGGATTTTGACAGTAGACATATATAATGGTGGATGGTTTTAGATGATTTTTAGTTGTAATTCAGTTCTTGCAGGTCTTATCTATAAACAGAATAAATGCAAATATTCATAATGAAGTTGCATGGGTATTCAAAGTTTTTTTTTGTTGTATTTATCTTGCTATTGATACTCAAATGTCTGTTATCTATGTGATTACAGGATATCTAACCCATGATAAATTATATCACAAATTAGATTCTCACAATGGATGCAAGGATAGCAACATTTGACAAAGTTATTCTGGATAGTATCCATACAATAATGTTTATTTATTTATTTACTAATATGATTCATAGTAACATTATCTGAGACTATACATATATCAATAGTAACTCATTTATCTTAAATGATATATTATTTATGAATCTTCATATGTACGTACCATTCATACATATATTCTCATACCTGCATTTTAAGCCCACATCTGGAACAGGCAAAAATGGCCTCTCAAGATAACTGGATACTTATTAACTGTTAATTTCTTCTGCTTGTATTTAGGGGCTCAAAAGTATGATTCAGATGGCTGCATTAAAAAGAGACTTGTCGGGCAGGTTTTTCTGTACACATTATAGAATTATATGGTATAGGTATAGTTGTACCTTGTACATATTTGTCATATTTGGAACATGTATATACATACACTGTAGTGACCAGGATTACAGTTAACACATTTGTTGGGGGATGAACATGCTCCACCACTCTGGCAAATTGTTTCACTTCTCAAGATGACTCTACAACCAGTGTTTATATTACAAGCTCCTGGGTCTGACACCTGGGAGTAGTATCCACATAGAGCTGAAAACAAAGAATCAGATGAAAAGAAACAAGGTTGCTATTATAAGATACAAAAAGAATCATAAATGTCTGTAAGCAGTTTAAATGCCTAAATCATATTAAGAATAAAGGTTATGGCCCTTCCAGATATCATATCATTATAATATTTAACAAGTCAGAAAACCTTGTTGGAAATTGTTAGTTGAAATGAAAGATGTATGCAATGCAAAGGTCTTCCATCTTCATAAGATTTATGGAGCATTTATGCTATTTTTTAAAAAAGAAGGAAACACTATCATTTACAACACTGGGTTATGAATGTAATTTTATTTCTCGCCAATGACACTTCAAGCATCCAGAATCCCATATGTACCAAATATTTCATCAAATATGCAATCATATTGTATCATGAATAAGAAAGAAACATGTACGAAGCAAACCAAAATAAGGACATTCATGTCATGTGAATGTGTTGTTCACATCAGGAGCATAACTGTGTTGTGCCCCAATAAAGCAATGAACAATTAGCTCTATGGTGCCAGCTATATAACATGATTTACTTTCAGGAATGTTTTCCCATAGTATTAAGAGTTAAAACAATGTTATAACACTGAATAGGTGAAATTAGCCTATATTTCTTCCAAAACGAAAAATTCTGATTACTGTTTATTTCATTTGCTTAACTGGACTGGTTTTCTGATTATTAAAATTATATGCCACCTCAACCAGGCTGACTTTTCAACAATTAGTGTGATTTCATGAAGAAAAAAGGACTATATCCTGTCATATTGATTGAAATTAATTTTGGTTGTCATTCGCTTTTGAATAAGAAAAGTAGTTAGTCTAGAATTTTTACACTGATGCCATTTCTCCAGTTTTTCTTCCAAGTCTGTATAATGCCATAAATTCCAATCCAAGAAAAAATGGGTATTCAGGTTGACACACCTTCCAAGTTATGGTAGACTCCTTTCCGATCCCAATAAAGCTAAACCATCTTGCAAATTTCACTGTTTAATTTTTAGCCCAAACAATATGTCTGTCAAAGATACATGAAGAAATGCACAAAACAAGCTCTGATTCAATATAATTTACACTTAATCCTCTGCCCCTTAGCTGATCTGCCCCTCCCCCTCCTCTGCCCCCACCCAGACAAGCCATAATAGTATAGTAGCACAGTTGAGTTTCAGCCTAATAAGGTAAAAAAGACAACTGAATGCCAGGATGGGATGGAGACTGGAGGGTGGCCAGCATCCAGCATCTTGACCATGCCAAATTTAAAAAGGGTAACTGACCATTCAGTCAAAATTGAAGACTCTCCTGGCTACTAATTGGTATACATAAATCCTTGTTATATGTTTTTTTTTTCTCCTCAACAATAAACATGGTAATTGACATATGATTTTAAAACATGAAAATTGGAATGAGAAATGTCATTATTGTATTGCATATTTTAATGTATGATTTAGTGGAAGATATTATACCACTGTGATACACTCCAGATGTAATTAGATGATATTCATGCAAAACTTAGTGATACGATTTATAAGCAGGCCATCTGAGAGAAAGAATCTACAAAAGATGAAAAATGATAAAGGTTTCCACTGCAGAAATATTTTAAACATAAAACTGATCATTTCATTTATATGTGATTTAATGTATAATACTTAAAAATTGAATAAAAATCTGCATGTTATTTGTAATTTAGTAATATAAGTGTTTATCAATATTAAATATCATGGACTGGTTTCTTTTCTAATCAATTACTTACGGTATGGACATGTGTCTCCTCCTCTATTGGTCCAACCCGATGCACATTGATATCTCTCTTGCAGAACTTGTCTAAATGTGTAACAAATTAAATTTGTGTAAATAAAATATCACCTTTTCACAATAGTATATGACTTTACTTAAGACATTTTATCAATAAATCTGATTTGATAACCATATGTTCCATTGTAATGATCGTTAGAAATTAAACCCATAAATCTGTCTCAGTAATGAGACTTGTATTTTAATACCTGTTATCAATAATGAGAATCTTCTGTATATCAACCCGACATCTCAGGGGTACAGAGAGAACATCTACTTGAAACAAGTGAATAACATACATATTTCATCAAGTGGATGTAAAGTTTAGTATTTTCAGGAGTGGCAAAGTTCCAAATGAATATGAATTCTTTTGCTTATTAAAGCTGTTAACCTGTTATGGCATGCATGAGACTGTAATATTATCCATCACATCAGTCACAAATTGAATTAATATAGCTGCTATTATCAGACTGGGTAATCTGTCATTCTGTATTGTCAATCAGCTGTGTTGGATACATGAAAAATACTGATACCCAAGAAGAAAACCTTAAACCTCACAAATGAAAATCGAACAATAAGCATGTCTGGGTTTGCACTTAATTCAAGTAGAGTATACTTTGATAAAGCAACAGATGTATCCTGGTGTTAATATATGAAACCAACATTCAAGTTCATGTGAAGCTCAAAAGATCTGCAACTGATAATTATTTCATTTTTGTAAATTTTTGTTATCCAACAGCCTTATGTTTTTAATATACAAAAGAAAACATATGAAAATCATATTCATAGCTTAATACTGTATTTAGTTTCTTCGGGGGGGGTAAAAAAATTTAATTATGCAATACTTACCTGCCACTGTTGCGTAGCTAACCTATTTTTGAGCTGACAACTCAATGTTTATTTGATGTGATTACATCCTCCCTATGAGTGGAGAAAAGTCAGCATGACCTTTTGCACACCACTCGTATGTCACATGGTCGTGCACAGAAGGTAGACATTACATGTCATCTTTTCACAGAAAATGCGTACATAAGACATTAGAGCTGGGTGGGAGGAGGACATTTAGCAATAGCAGCAGTTTTACCCCTCAAAAAATTATATTTTAATAGCAGCAATTACTTATCCTGCCGCTATTGTGAAGCTGAATTTGTCAGATGGGTAGTCTGATGCTCTCGTCAAATTGATCATAAAAACAAAAATTGAGTTGTGCTCACCATAGAGGGAATTGTCCATCTAAGTTAGGTTGATGTGCTTCTGAGCCACATGCTGTGCTGTAACAAAAACATGAGATGCAGTGCTCTACCTCCCCAGCAGGAGAGATCAACCCACTGATACAGTGAACAACTTCCAAAAAGGGAGGGTGCAACCCATGGATGCAGTGTTCCACCTCCATAAGGGAGGGCACAGCCCACTATTGCTGTGTTCATCATCCCTAGGCTAATGGGAGGGTGCAACCCATTGTAAAGCAGAGACAGCCAGTGTCAACAGACAAGGCATGGATCACTTCTTCAACCTGCAGAAGCTACAGCAAGTAGGAACACAATTTGAGTGAGGTTTTGAAGGAAGATTCACTTAAGAGAGCAGGATGCAGGTCTCTGGAGATTAAATACTTAATAACATTGGCAAGGTAAGGTGAGAATCTGAACCTATTCCTGAGAGAATTTAGGTGTGTTGGAGATGGCAGCTCGATAGCCCTTGAAAGTGGATACTGAACATCTTTTGGTCTTAAAATGGAACAAAAAGAAATCAGTAATGGAAGTTACATAGGGGCAGATAGAATCAACGTGTTCCTACTGCACCAATCACAGAAGATTCTCCATCTGGCGTCATAGACCTTGGATGCAGGAGCTCTACTGGCCTCAATGATGCAACTGGCAACTTGGCCCAAATACTTGTTCTGGTGGAGAGATGGCTTGAGACCAGCCAGGCCTGATGGTGAAAAATGTGTGGGTTGTTGTGGAGGAGGGATCCCTGATGTTGTGACAGGAAATCCCTCCTGTGAGGTAGAGGCCTGAGTTGATCGATCAACAGGTCTAGTAGATAATTGAACCACATTTCTGGGGCTACAGTGGGGTAAGGATGATCTGAGCAGTGGTAGCAGTCAGAAGGTGGGAAGGCATATGCGAATAGGTGATCCCACTGGAAGCTTAATGCATCTAGAGCTCATGCTCTCTGATCTGGGACAGGAGACACATAATAGGAAAGTTTGTTGTTCAGCCTGGTCACAAACAGGTCCACATGGGGTCTTCCCCATAGGGAGAACAGGGACACTGTTCCTGACTGGTGAAGAAACCATTCTGTGAGGACAGTTCAGTCTGTTCTGGACAGGCTGTCCACGAATTCGAGGAAGACTTCTTCCCAGTGATGATGTGCTATCATCACACTATTGTACCCATTGTTGGGAGACTCGTGGGGGCGGGAGCATCTTATTCCATCCTGTATGAATCCAATGGACATGTACCACTGCCCAGAATGCTACCAACAGCAGCTGAAAATGCAACCTAACTTTTACCGATTTGGGATGTACTGAAAAGTAAATGTGCTTTATCATTCGTTATATGATTGTGCTATTTTTCCACTGAATTCAGACCTATATGAACTGTGAAAACATTTTTAAATATTATAAATCTATGTGTGTGTGTATATTTTTGATGGAATTACTTGTATTGTGGATTCAGTGTATGTAAAAGTGATTCACGGGTGAGTACACGGTGTTGATACTCTATTCATGTGATACATTAGACATGTATATATAAGCAGTATACACGTATATGTACCAGTGTGTGGTTCTCTGATGTTACGACCATGTAGTTTAATCACTTGTGTGTTAAAATTTGAATTCTTTATATTTCATTTTTGTATCATTATATTTTATTATGATGATGATTATGTTCACAGGATCTGATAATTTTGAAAGAAACATCGTGTTTATTTAGAACGTAAATATGCCTCTCGGCTTGTGTAAGCATTATTTTCGATTGCCAACTGGATAAACAACTGGCGTAAATGATTGGTTGTGGCCAAGGTCATTTTCTAAGAATATGTGATTACATCGTGTACTGCGATTGTTAGATGATGAAATAACCACGCATTCTTCGTGCGCGTGCATGAAATAACGTCTTAGTTCAGTTTAAAAACACTTAGATCCCTGTGAAATAGTCAGAGTCATTCTTATACCTTGAGAAGAAGGTATTATTTTTCTTGTACTGGAAAGAGTTTATTTTTCTTTACATCTGTAGAGCTTGAGATGTGTCTTGTTATAGATGACAGCTATAGGAGTTCATCTACCTTTTAAATAATAATTTTTTTTCCTGGAGAACTACACAAGTGGTTTAGGACAAAGACATTCAGTGGTGAAATTCATTCTAAATTGGAATAGTACAGTACAAATTATGGTTGAACGTGAAATTCTGGACATTTGTGTAAAGACTTCATCTGACGTCATCGTCCTCCATCTTGGAACCAACTTGAGATTCAAACCTGGATTCAGTTAAAATTATTTAGTGATAGGACTTGTATTTTTTCAGTACTAGGATAAATGTTTGGATTGTCTTCACAAACTGTAAGTCCTATTTTCTATTTTCACCTTTTCACCATGTTTTCTAGGGAAATAAATTATTTTTTTTAAAACTTACAAAGCTTGTTGGTTTCACTCTTTTCTTTTGTTACTTTTGAACAAGCCTAAACATAACACTGAATAAAGTAAAATATTATATATGCCCTCTCTGTTTTCACTACAGATGTATTTCTCATTTAATATGCATCGATTTAAGATGGTAATTGTGCCAATGAAGCACGTATTTTTGTGCAGCATTTATTGCCTACTCCCCCCCCCCCGGCAAATTGTTTGGGGTACATGCATCATTTTCTTCAGCTAACTGACCTGGTTGCTTATAACACAGTTTGGTCTATAACACAGTCTGGTTCTATGGTTCCCAACTATCATGTTATTGCGGGGTCACACTGTATCATGGTTAGAAAGAACAAGCTTAATGCAGTACAGGAATATACTGAGGCCATAAAGGCCAAGATGTATGTTCCTACGCTGCATCAAACGAGTTCTTTCTGTGACTCGGAACAAAATACTTATGTGTTTTTTTATTTATTGCATATCCCCTTTTTAGTCACATATTCTTTTAAGATTTATAATGTATACTTTTAAAAATTTTAATTAGGCATTTGACTTTTTATAAAAGAAATTGTACAACCTATCCCCATGCAGGTATTCCAGAGCTAGACCTAAATATCTACTGTGAAGTTGCATCTGTCTGCACTGCATATATAGTGACTAGCTTTAAATTTTTACAAATTTTGTGTGGTACATAAGAACGAAGTTAACCTGCAGTCACAGGCAAGCCAAAGGTTTTCTTCCTTCCCAAATGGAACGTATAATTTGGACAAGTAAGGGCACATTTCTTACACTATACCAATTTAATAAACACTCTAGTCAGCCAAGCAAGTTTCACGGGATGGACTTACAATATGTAATTTCATTCAAGTTTATACAGAAAGCTCATGTACTTACATTGAAAATCTCTATTTTTACGTTTTCATTTAATACAAGAAATTGTTCATGTATTAAATTAAAGTGACAATTTAAGCACATACTTTTAAGAATATCTTTTTTAAGAAATTGAAGATTCTGTCTCTTTCTAACTTGCAGAATGTATTTTCAATATTCATTCAGATATAATTAACAAATAAATTCTAAACAATATTGCAATATTGTTGTTTCTTCTCTTTGTTTTCTACTTCAAACAGACACAAGAATTTAAAATATAAACATATGGTTCACTCTCTGTGACCCAGTAATGAAAAAGTCTCAACATAATGTTACAAGAGGTAATTACTCTAAATTTGCCTCGCAATAAAAACAATGTCTATCCTTATGGTGGAAAAGTGTGTCAGTTACCTCAGATTTACAGATCAAATTTGATTCCTCAGTAATTTTAATAGATAAATTGTAGGTCTCTCCACTTAAATTTGCTACTTAAAATAAAATAATTCTGCAGACTATATTTTTCAAACTCTGAAGCTGAAATTGATTTTAGCTACATTATGGTATTTTAGATGATTGACATTGTGGAATGGCTCTTGGGAATAAAACACAGGGTAAAGTTTTTCTCCAGACTTGGGTCATTTGTAACCATGACTTAAATCTTGAGATTACTCCCTGAGTGTTTCTTATTTTGTCTGGATTTTTTAAACTTTCAATTCTCTCTCTCCCTCCCCGTCTCTCTCTGATGTTTGGTGTCACTTTGAACATCAGCTTCATTTAATAACTCATTGTCAAACATTATGTCCAAGATATTGTTGTCCACCTCAACTCAGCTTCTTGGCCAGATACTGTGTGTGTGATTTAGATTTTTAACATAGCTTTAAAAAAATTTCTGTCATTTGACTATGATGTTTGCAGAGTAGCAGTTTATAGTGATATCTAGCACTGGGGCCTCATGCGACAGACATGTAGCATGATGTCCCACCCAGTCACATTATCCTGACCCCAGGCTGACCAGTCTTAGCCATAACCGCTTAATGCTGAGCGCCAACCTTTTATTTAACCCTATAATGGGTGTCCAAACACTGGGGCAAGGGGTGGCACTCCAACCCCCCTCATTTCATTGCTATACATGTTTTGGCCTACATCTGTAAAAAAATTAATAACTGGCCATTTGTGTTTGCCCCCCCCCCCTTTGAAATGCACATAAACTGCCTGTTGCTGCTAACAGTACTCTCCCATTATCACCAGCAGCAAAAAAGGCCATTTTCACCAAATATGACCACAATTTCTACAATTACAAACATGTGTTGGCATTTTTTAATAATTCAAAATTTATAGTAATAAATCATTCAGGATATTTTATAAATGGACTATTATTTAATATTTCAGGTTGTAAAAGTAGTTCCAAGCTGTGTGGTCAATATGGAAATTTTAAGTGTGCAATATGGAATCACATATTGGACATCTCTATTGAACATCAGCTCAGCTGTGTAAGACTAAATTGGTATGTAATAAAATTACATTTGTAGTAATGTGAAATTTTAAGTGTTACACTGATAAAGATTATATATCACCAGATAAAAAAACCACAGGAAACTGATATACCAGTAATACCAAGCACCTCGTGTGTGTGTGTGTGTGTGTGTGTGTGTGTGTGTGTGTGTGTGTGTGTGTGTGTGTGTGTGTGTGTGTGTGTGTGTGTGTGTGTGTGTGTGTGCGTGTGTGTGTGTGTGTGTGTGAGAGAGGACTTCATAGAACCATCTTACCTATATCTAATCGAGCATCCCCGCCACCATCCATTGCAAGATTGGTATCTGACACTTTCTGAGTAATATACAGTTTCAACATTATGTCTGAAATATAGATGAAACTTATTTTAATGATATACAAAAGTATGGTAAAGTCAGTGAATGTCTGGATAAAAAAGGATTACTAAATCAAAGCCAATACGTGAAAGCAGCAAATAAAAACAGGATTATAATGCATGGTTACAGAAGGCACAGATCCCTATATCTACAAGACTTGCAATGATCATACATTCCAACAATATTGCAAGGCAAATAGCTGAGTTTTCTGGAATGTGGAATTTGGAGGAATTTTATCAATTAGGTTATATTTCTTATGCATGCTTTCCATTTTCAATGAACATCAATACTTTGCTGTGTAATACAAAGTATATTTATTTCACTAAATTGACTATATATTAAAACAATGCTGGAGGATGGTGTTAAATTCTTTATAAGTGTAGGATATATATATATATATATATATATATATATATATATATATATATATATATATATTGGGTATCAGTTGTGTGCATTTGCTTTAGATGAATATTTGTGTTAAATATTTACTTTACACATCTCATAAATGTATATTTGTACAAGATATACAATGTAGAAGGTAAAGGATTTGAATAAAAGCCAATGGCTTAATAGTGCTCTTCTCCTTTGGCGATTCAAAAATGTTTGTACATAAATGTGAATATATCAGATATTGATGAAAAAATTTAGAATTTGTCGAACAGTCCAAGTCAGGAGCCTCTTAATTCAACACTGCCATTTATCCCCAAAAATCTAAATCATAAAGATGAAACAACAGAGAGTTGATAAAAGATGAGAATAAAGGAAAGAAAGTAAAAAGAGAAAATGTTAAAGAATAGTTAGGTAAAATTTTGAAAAAATAAAGAATGAAGAAAGGGATATTTAAAACAGGGTATTTGCTATTTACAGCTGAATATGACTCTTAAAAGTATATGCATGTAAATAAATGGAGAGTTTAAGTAAATCATTTTGAATTTTCAATAAATTTATTAACTGAATCAAAAATATGAATGTTTTTGGGGTTTATCAGTTACAACTAGGAAGCTCTCAAAAGATTCTTTTTACCAAATTCTTACATTCATTATCAACCAATCCTGAGCAGATAGTCCCATTCTTTTTACCAAATTCTTACATTCATTATCAACCAATCCTGAGCAGACAAACCCATATATACTCTATTTTATCTTCACCATTTCTAGACTGGTTCATATTCTCCATATCATTATTACAGCAAGTCCTTCAAATAGAGAATATATGGTTTTTGAGGGCCATAATTGGTTGATAATAAAATGTACAATCTTAGTAAAGAATCTTTCAAAAATTTATCTTACTTGTAACTGACAAAAATGGAGACAATGTTTTATTGATGGAATTTCAGCCCTTTTACAGACTTGACTTTGGGAACACTCACTGCTGAAATTAGTACTTGGTTCCTTATGTGCAGAATTCAAAACACATGTTTCAAACAGAAGTATATAAAAAAATGCCATGGGACATATGGCTTGTTTCACACAAAAGCTTCTATCAAGGATGGGTCTGTACTGAGGAATTGATCATGAACAGTCAGAAATTTAAAGTTACTGAATTTTTTTATAGATTGGTTTCCACAGATTTACTATGAGAACTGAATTAGTACTGCGAGTCATACAACAATTTCCTATACTGAGTATAGTGCTGGCACAATTACCTACCACTTGAAATATATATATATATATATACACAAAACACATTCTTGTAGTAAACAAGTAGATGATCTCTGGCAGAAAAAGTATTCAGCCTGAGCTGAATAGCCAACTACCATACTCACAAGTATAATCCACACTGTCTAGAGAGTATTAAGTAAAGTACCCTCCTGTGTGCATGTGATGTCTGACCATTCAGTATCATTGAGATGGAGGGATTCAAATGATTTTGTTCCAAAGTAACATCCTTGAACACCTGCCAGGAAAACCAACAATGTCCAAATATGTTTCTCTCTGCAATGACTAATGACATCAGGAAGTAACTTTAGACATGACCCCCACTGCTTGGTACAACAGCTGAGCTCAGCTGACTATGCTGGTGGAAAAAAAGTTATTCCCCACATATTATGTTTGCACAGGCATTAATGCTGACTTTATTATTTACAAACTGTTCATGAATATTGAAAGAGAAAATTAATAAAATGTCTGCAAATGCTCACTTTTAAATTCTAGGTGACTGAATTTGCACATTTCTGCATCTTATCTTTGAGGTAATATTGGTGTGACATTACTTTTTTCTAAAGTGTACTTATCTAATGCACATTTTGTAACTTTGGTCTAAATGTACAACTGATATTGAAGAAAATTTATGTACCATAACAGATTCAGCTTGGCTGGATATTGAAGTTGAAGTCTGATTCTTGTTTAATTTTGAAAACATTCCTGTCTTTTATGGAATCATTAAAGCTTTAAATCGAGTCAGTCTGTATTCCATAAAATGCCTTATTTAGCTGAAATTTCTTGATACATGTAGCAGTTGTTGTTCTGTGAAAATTCTAGAGGAAGCTTTAAGGTAATCAGGTAAACTCAATTATCACGGAAAATACCCCCTCATTCAAGCATTAGAAGTGATGGATGAAGAGGATTCTTTGAAATGTTAGCCAAAAGCTGGAGGATTGAAGTTGCTATTTGCTGAAAGCATTGACTACCTGGCCCTATTTTTAGATCATGAGACTAAAGCAGCTTTACCAAATGGCAATGAGACCCATACTTATAAAAGCCCATGCAACTGGTGTCATTTTAAAGAGTGAGAGAATTTGTTGTCTAGACAATCCAAACAGAGAGTGAAGGTAACACCAGGGTGGGAATTGCAATCCTCCAGCTTTTGGCTAATATTTCAAAGAATATTCCTTATCCATTGCATAGGTCGCAGCATGGGGGGGGGGGGTCTTTTCCCCATATTAGGCAAAAAGCCTGTTGGATTTAAGTTACATTTTTAAAGAAGATAGGAAATTTAAACTGGGCTATAAAGAGATAATATCAACATAGTCATCGCTTCAGAACTTTATTTTATAGATATATATCCAAATACAGCACGAGTCCAAGAGAAAAGTGAAATCCATATCAAAGTCACATACATGTACAAAAATTAAATTTCACAGTTTTTATTTTCAAAAGTGTTCTATCCTGTCTTATTGCTTGAGCACATCATCTGTAATGTTCATCTGTGACTGGACAATATCCCTAAAGTAGAAATAACAAAGTATCCACTTTACACCAATCTGCAGTATCCAATATCTGATCCAAGGATAAACCTGTTTACAACACTGTTAAAAGGACACTTGTCTATGAAGAGAAACATGGTATAAAATAACCTGGCTCACCACTGATTTAATGGAATTAAACTTCCATTTACTACACCACAGAACCCATTTTTTCCAAGCTGTGTTGTATTGTTTGTTAGTCGATGGTCTAAATGACACAGAGGCAAAGTCTGTAACTGTTTTTGGAAGTCCATGACTTTCCAATCCAACCCTGATACATTACAACCTATCAATGGCATTTGGTGAAGCAGTGGATGACTTTCTTGACTGTGAGAAAGATGGAGCCGATTTCTCTCTTTTGGGAGGACTGGAATCCAAAAACTCTGTAGGATAATAAAAAAAAACAAACATCTATTGCTGCAACTTCTGGATCAGGCTGCCAGTACATGTATGATTAAGTTGGAAATTCAAATAAGAAGCAAAAAAATGTATGTTTGGCTTGAAAAGTACTTTGCATAGTTTACCAAAAATAAGGAATTGTTTCCATTCAGTTGAATCACTACATTTTATTTACAATGAATCTGCAAGAATGCATGTGTGTCCTGGAATATGAGTTGCAGAAAGAAAAACGTGTTCAAAAGCCCAGAGCCAAATATCTTTGGCCAGAAGCAAAATATCTCTTTTAGCTCCACCTTTATTATTTATATAAGCAACAGATATTGTGTTGTCAGTTTTAATTAAATTGTGAACATTGTTTTGAGGGACACAGAGATTCTATAAACCATAAAAAATTGCTCTGAAGTCAAGTAGATCTATGTGATTACCTTTCTCTTTTGAACTCCCTCTGCGATTGGCAGACCTGTGTTCTCCATTTGCAAGAACCATAACTGAATTTAACCTCTTTACTTCCAGAGAATAATGTCATGAGTTGCCATTTGCCAACTTTAGAAAAAAATTATCTCCCACTCTTAATTTCTGTTAAAAAGAAAGGCCACTCAAGAAGAAGAGAGAAAGAGGTAGATGGAAATGTAAAATGTCCCTTATTGAACAGGCTGAGGAGGATAAAACCTCATTGCAACTATTCATTATCTTGTCAACTTTCTCATGTGACAAAGATATGGTAAACTCATTGAAATTTAGGATGAAACCTAAATGAACTGTCATCTGAGTAGAGGTCATGATGGATTTCTCAGGATTTATTTGGAAACATGCATTTTGCATTACATGCTACAGAACTTATGTATGATTCTCACAAAGAGATCAAGCATGATTCCTGACCAGTGAATCGTCTTCATACTAAGCATTCCTCTTCTCCTCAAAAGACAAAAATGGATTTCAAAATCTTAGTGAACACACTGGGACTGGATGCCAGGCCAAAAGGTAAACAAATGAACAATTTCCCATCCCAAATAAACTTCAAAAACGTTTGAAAATATACACTGAAGTAAGTATCTTGAAGATCTACTAAGGTGAAGAAATCGCCTCATTCCAGTGAGTCAAGAATAACAGCAATGGTGTTCTTGTTTAAATTAGCATATTTCACAAGCTTGTTCAGATATTTCAAACTGATCACAGGCTTAAACTTACAATTATTTTTCTTTGCAAGAAAAATGTTATAAATGAATTTCAAGTTTTCATGGATTGATTTTATAATAGCACCTTTTTACAAAAGCTCAGCAACTTCCAGATCAATCAGCTTCTGCTGTTCTTTAGAAAAAGTATTGGATTGGGTAGTGCTTTCTGCACTGGTGGAGAATGAAATTCAATTTGATGGGTTGCAAAATGAATGGGTTGGAGGTCAGAGTTTACCAGAACATTCTGTGACCATGCAGTGCACCATGATGCCTATTTACTTTTACTTATTCATCCTGGATATGTTGGTAGTTGCAGTTGATATCATGATTTTTTTCCTGAGGCTGGTGCTGCTGAGGACCTGGGTTATTTTATTGCTTATTATATAGTCCATAATTTAATTTAAAATTCCTGCCGAGGGAATTCTTGTGAACTTACACTTATCGAGCTTGTCTAGCACTTTCACATGCTTTGTGATATAAAGGCATCATCTCCAAATATATTCTCTTCCGATCCGGGAAGATTCAACCCACATAGAGGCCAGTATTGTTTTGGCATGTGAAATTTTATCAAAGGCGTACATCGCACTGAAAACTCACAAAAAGCATTCACAAAAGGGTAAATGAGGCAAAAGGCAAATATTTTCTTGCCAATTGCAAAGACATGTTTCTATTTTTGATGGCTTGAGTCATCCATAAAAGGTGCACAATGCCCTGACCTTACATTTTCTGAACATCTTATAATGTTCTATCTCTAGTGTTAAGACTCTATGGTCTTAAACTAAGTAACAGAAAAGAACAAAAACCAACAAGTCTTGTAAATTTCAACAAATAATTTATTTTCCCTACAATAAAAAGTGAAATTTAAAAAGAACTTACATTGTTGTGAATTAAATCCCAAATAAATGTAGTCCAAAACATTCTCTCGCAAGTCCAAATGTATGAAGTTCCAACTGAATTCCAGTGGTATTCCAAATAAATTCCAATACTAAATGTGTTGATGCACATGTAGTCCTGAATGTATTCATGTGCCAATGTCCTGGAATGTGGCAATGTGTTGAGTCTTTTGATGTATCACAATAATATAATCCAAAATGTCCTTGTCTGAACTCACTATAATTCCAAATTAATGTTTTAATCCAAGAATATTATTGTGCACTTTGTAATTCCAGTGAATAATAATTTGAAAAAAAATGAAACCAACCTAATTAAAAACTGAACACAACAATAACACTAAATTCACTTCAGATGTTAAGGCAAGAATGAGCAATTTTTCAAGTAAACAACATTGATATAGAAAGCAAAGACACAATAATAGAACCAGGATGTAGGTCAGTCTCCTCTTTAAAACATTAAAAGTTGTCAACAAGTTAAGGAATTTCGAAGTAGAAAACTGATGTCCTAGGTTCAGATTCAAATAAACATGTTTACCTTCATTAATAATGATCTGAATATTTAATACATAATCTACGAGAAATTTTAGCTATGTATTATGTTGTTTCCCATTAACACTTGTGTAAGCCCAATTATAACCTACTATTGACTTTCAATTAATTTATTTCTGTCCAGCTGTTCTTGTGGAATTTCCATATTAGGTCAAACATTTTTGAGTAATAATAATAATAATAATAATAATAACAACAATAATAATAATAATAATAAAAATAATAATAATAATAATAATAATAAAGACTTTATTTAGAGAAGGTCACTCAGTTAGTTAAAGAACTAATCTACCTTGAGACCTTCTATCTGTTATATACAATACATACAGTATATACAACATGATGTGAAGAATCTGTCTTGACACTAAATAATTAAGTGATTTTAAAAGTCCAAGTATCAAGCCTGGAACACATGCACAGGCATCTGTGAATATATAAACATATATAAAATATAAAATATCATCCTGCATTGAAAAATTTAAATGTGAAAATGATGCAAAATTACAGAAGAGCAGGTGGTATTTATTGTACTAGAACTGTTAAATTTTCTAAAGATTTCATCCATTTGAGACATTGATTATGAAAAGAAGAAATGCTAGGAGCCTGCCTTATGTCACTGGGAATGTTATTCCATACCAGTGGACCAGTATATTGAAAACTTTTTTTAAACAATTCCTTCTTTGGCCTTTGCATAATGTAATTTTTGCTTCTTATGGACCTTAAATTTGGAGTGCCATTAGCATCTCTTTGGTGAAAGATATTGCTAAGATGGACAGGAATGGGTTTTCTGGATACTTTATACATCAATTTGGCCTTTCTAAGAAATATTCTTTCATGTATTGTTAAAATCTTTATATTATTCATTGCATCCTGGAAATTGTCTATACATTGATCTAGAATTAAATGGCAAGCCCTCTTTTGGAGTCTTAAAAGTGTTGTTATCTTTGAATTAAAAGTATTACGCCAAATTACCTTACAATAGTCCAAATATGGCTGAATATAACTTTAATAAAAGAAAACCCTATACTGAAGAGGATTGTATGTTTTGATTTTCCTCAGTAGCCAAAGATAATTATTAACCTTTTTTGAAACATGTTTAATGTGAATAGACCAAGTAAGATTGTTATCTATGAATACACCAAGACTTTTATCCTGAGAGGTCGTATTAAGGCTCACATAGTCAAAAAGAACCTGGAATTTGTTGCTATCTAGCCTTGGTTGTTTTTGTTGTGTTGTAACTAATAGGGCTTTAGTTTTTTCTGTATTCATGATCATACTGTTTTCCTTGCACCATACTTGAAGTCTGTTGATAGCATCTTGTAAGTTATTTTCAAGTACCATTTTGGTTTTACCCATCTCAGACAGTGTAGTATCATCTGCATGGAGGTCAGTGGAAGAAACTGAAGTTCCAATCTTGACAGGTAAGTTGTTGATAAAAAGAATGAATAACAGAGGTCCAAGGATAGAGCCCTGTGGTACTCCACAATTAATATTTTTACTTTCAGAAAGTTAACCATTTAAAGATACTTTTTGCATTCTATCGGTTAAGTGAGAAGTAAACCAGTTTAGGGAGTTTTCACTGAATTGATGGATTTTTAGTTTTTCAAGCAAAATTTCATGGTCTACAAGATTAAAAGCTTTACAAAAAAAACATAATAGTGCCAACCATTTCTCCTTGATCTAATGCTTTCAGCCATTTATCACTCAAAGATACAAGTGCAGTTTCACAAGAGTGATTCTGTCGAAAGCCAGACTGATTATCATGAATAAGATCATAAGTGTTCAAATAGTTGAGAGATAACCATATTAGTCACATATTGCCCATTCCTTCCATTCAAGTCCAAACTGTTCTTAAAACTTTGCATCCCATCACACGAATCTCATTTGGCATGGGATATCTGCATGTTTATGGAACGCTGCACTCCGCATGCCGGCATTGTAGAGAACATGAATTATGTGATATAAAACAGCCACCTCATCCCAGGAAACAAAATTACATCACTCTTGAGGTCTCCCCTACATAGAGAAGCCTGAATTTTAGGTTCTCACTTTATCAATAATATATTTTGGATAATTTAATTGCATTGAAATTAATACACATGTTCATGAACTCACTTATATTACATGGATAATACATGTATATTGGAGGAAATAAAAATACTACACTTTATGTGTATCATTCAGTTATCTCCCTTACACCAGACATAACATTTCAAGAAATAGAAAATCACAAATTTCAATGATTGTTTTAGGAAAATAAAGAGAAGATTTGTGAAGTAATATATTAGCCCTCAATCTTGATGCAAATATAAGCAGAAGTAATTTAATAATTTCTCACAGTAAAGTGTACAAGTTCAAAAACAGATAAAGTATATGTTGTTTGGTTTAGGTATTTTTCTGCCCAACTTAAGCCCATTATTGTCAATTTCTTATGTAGAAGAAATACAAATTATATGCATCTATATTATCTAAATTATCCACCCTTTTATATTAGATGGGAATGAACACCACTTCACCTGAAATTTTGGTGCTTGTAAGGGATGTTATAGCACAGGTGCTGTAGGACCATCCTTGGACCTATGGGGCAATGCCTCCATAGATAAGGTCATCAAACTTTCACTTTTCATTTTTTTCATTATTGCTTTTATCTCCTTTAATTCCTTTATCATAAGCTACATGTCCCATTTAGATACACACTTTCCTCCTGTTTTTAACTCCATCTGACTTGCAATACTTATTATTTATCTTTGGCATTTTTCTGTATTTTATTCCCCAAATTTCACCACAGATCTAATATTAAACTACTTAGAAGCTGTGATCTACTACATTTGGTGACAGACTGGCTTATTGCATCAATTTTATTCACAACACAAAGTAGGGAATCTTTCTATTTGTGTTACAAAGAGGATGGGTAGGTTGACCTTTGTGTGAAGATTGGGGGTTATTGACCTCATGCATCTGCAGGCAGTGTAAAGTGTTCAAAGCTTATACTTTATAATAAGACTGGGTCATTTCCACCTGTTTCTTATGTTAAGTTCTGCATCTGCCAAATAGATATAAAGCCCTTTATTTTAGGTGAATTGTACTTTCTGAAGTAGAAGAGGTACATACTATTTGGTACATTGACCTTTGACCTAGTTATTACATAATATGATATAAAAATGTCATTTATCCCATATCACCCTTGTGAAGTTCAATAAGTGATGATACAAATAAAACACAACTCATAGTTAAAACAATTCATATTATTCCCAAAAAGTAGTTTGGTAGTAAAGCACAAATGTGAAAACAGCAGCTGAAATAGTTCCATGACCATTACATACCGATTAATTTAAGACACAACCTGGTACCTCATAAAATTGATTTTTACAAACGAGACTAAACACACTTTTTACTTGTACAGTCCAGAGCTATATCACAGATTCTTGAAAAAATTAAGGTTGGCTATAGGTATAACAGTACCAACGTACAACCCCTGGTGGGCAGAGCTTACATTGTAGGGAACATTGTATTCAGAAATCAACAACAAAACTAGCTGTGATTGGTGCATTGTATAAGAGTTGTACTTTCTGTTGGGCTTTAAAAAAGTTGAGCCTCTTGGCAACATGTGAGATTATGTTAATTCATATCTAGATCACATTTTGTATTTTTTATGATTTTTTAAAAATGTGGTACACATGACTGAAAATGTGTCTGGTGTGACTAGATAACTCTTACCCCTGTCTAGTTCCAGCAGAGTTATCTCTCTTAAATGCAGTGGAGTACCTGGTTCTGTCCTTGTCATATTGATAATCTAACATTGTTCTCTATGACAGTGTGTGACATGCATGCTGAGGTAGGATAGAAAGTATATTTATGTCACAAAACATTAGCATTGAGGTCTATGGAAAAACAATTGCTACCGTGATACCTGTTGTTGTACGGTTTAACGCCATTTTCAGCACAAGATAGGCTATACATGGCGGCCAGTATAAATGGTGGAAGAAGAACCCGGGAAAACCCCGGAAAGAACCACCAACCCACGAGAAGCCTATGCAAAGCGACTGTTGGTGTAATGGTCCTTTCCTCTAGTCCTACCACACATTGTCTAGGAGCTGTACTCCCCTAAATACTATACCAATTATTTGAAAATATAAAATAAAATATTAACATTAATAAAACAAGAAATCTTAATATTAACTAGTTTTAATGCAGAGATAATGTTTGATTTTATCTTGTAAATATTTTAACCTTCCAAAATGAAATTTCCTATTAGATAATAGGGTTCTTTTGTCTTAAATAAGAAAATGTTAGTTGTGACCTGATATCAAGTAGAGTACTATATTTGTATTTCTAGACTTTCTTCATTCCTACTATAAGACCTTGCGGTAGAATCATTGCTGTGTCCATCATTTCATTTGGGCTGGAATTTATTGATTCATATTATTTATTCACTGGAAATACAAAGTGCTCCTCAAAAATAACATTCCTGGAAATAGATACTTTGCTTTATAGCAAAATTTCAGATAATGATATATTCTTATGATCCAACAAAAGACTGTTACATCACCACGACATGGGTCACCACAGGCACATCAACCATTCCAGATTTGGGTTTATTTTGGAATATCACTAAAGTTTATTCAGAACTCTAACCATTAGAACTTGTGTCAGTAATTCTAGGATTATTCGGGATTTAATTCGCAATACCGTAAGTTCCTTTTATATTTTTCACCTTGTATTTTAGGGAAATAAATTATTATTTGAATTTTAAAAATCTTTTTGCTTCTCACTCGTTTCTATTATTCAATTTAAAACCATAGTCATAATAAGACAAACCAAATGTTTGCTTTCCAGGCAGTGATAGGTCAAGCATGTTGCGAAGTCTCTTAAGGACATTTTTTAAGCCCGAGTTGCTTGCAGCTTGTACAACATCTGAAAAACTTGTGAGGTTATTTATTGAAAATAAAGACAAGTATATATTCTACAATAGCACTGAAGCGAGACTGTAACAGCAACGAAAGCAACAAAACGTGTCAGTGATAAACCATTGAGGGAGTTTCGAATGGAATGCATGCATTTTCTTGTGAATTTGACCAAAAAAAAAACTATTATACAAGTTCTCTGCCCTCCCTATCATGTTCATGTGTAAGATGTGTATTTGATTTAAATCCCAGACAAATGATTTGAACGGGTGTCGATTTACATTTAAGAAAGTAGTGTCCAATATAGGTGGACTCGGCAGGATAAGAGGTGATTGTGACTTGATATAATGGACAATGATATATTAACCACACAGGTTCTGCTAGGTTTTTAAACTTCTCAGCAAACATAGATGAAATGAATTCTGTTCAGGGTGTATGTCAGAAGAAAGATATACAAAACTGTTTCACATAGCCAAGCGTTTTTGCTTGTGCACTCTCTTGGCCAAGATATTGTGAGCGAGGAATTTATGTCAACAAAGAAAAGTTGAAATTATGAAACAGAAATCATTGGCTGCAAAGTTGTTGATTTGTGACCATGGCACAAACTTAGGTTGGGCTCTAAATGTATCCATTTCAAAGGCGTTGTTACATCAGCAACAGCTTTAAGAAATGTATATGAGAAAAATACTTTGATAAGGAAAGAAAGAAAAGGAAAACGCAACAGGACTTTGCAAAAATAAAACCATAACTGAAAAATTTGGGACTCTAAAAATGTGTAAGAAGAGTTTGAAATCACGCACATACATTCATACATATATACATATGTCCCTGTAAAAGTACAATGTATAAAATTGGGCATATCTTGAAAGATGAAATAAAATAATTTGACAAAGTACGCATGCGACTGGAAAATTAGCAATGATGTTTATATTTGAAAACAAACTTGTCACAGTTCATTTTATAGTAGTAAAAGAGGTTTAAAAATTCGACTTTAAAAGTGGGTAAGCTAAGTTATACCAACCCATTTAAGCCTTTGAAAAGTCCGTAAATTCTATACTAAGATTTTGTATGAACCATGTAATAAAATTTAAGCTGAATGTATCCACTGTTCTGGAAGATTTGTGATTTTAAAACCGGTTAATGCAAAACTGGAACATTGAACACCATGATGTAAAAACAAGCTTTCTGTTTAAGCAGGCGAGATACGCCAGATAGGAACACAGCATATTAATCGATAAACTTTATTATCTATTATAAAAAGTTTCTTTTCAATGCAACTACTGATGGAGAAAATATATAACTTCCAAAATAATTTAGCGAGAATTTGAATATTGTTTATAATCATGCGACAACACCGTAACTCAAGAGCAGAGAGAAACACCACTAAGTTTCTAAAATGTACACTGATACGTGCGAACGTATCTGCACCAATCTGCACGATTTAATGAATAGGTGACATGATACCCCAAAACCACCCATAAGTCTCATCACAGATTTGGGGGTAGGGGTGGAGAAAGTGATTGATCACGCTATATGTTTAAGCAGGCGAGACAAAGAAGACAAGATCTCCCATTATGTTAAGGTGTACACTTTAGATATATGGTGATATAACAAAGTTTCACTTGAATACCGTCACTGGTGTGGAAGATGTGTGACTTTGAAAAACATTAAAGCAAAAATGTAACTTTGCTCGCTGTGATGCAATAAACCCCAAGCTTATAAAAACATAAACTTCAGACTGTCGGGCTACTATGCCAAAATGATACTTAAAATACAGCTGTAGAATATCACAAGTCTTAACACAAACTTCAACATGTCGAAGTCCTCTCCGCCTGAAATGTGACCACTGCATCTTGCTATGCATATGCACGTGAGACAAAAACAGCCACTTCGTCAGTTGAGTAACAAAGAGTTGATTCAACTGTAACGACTTTCCATAAAGTCTATCTCTGTTATGTCTAACTGGTATACATATATCTCATAAAGTCTCTGGCTAAACATAATGATGTATTTATCCTCATCCAATACGTAATTTATTCCTTCCTCTTACCACACGTTTATAACCATCTTTCCATCAGGATTGATGCTACTTATCGAATTGTTATCATCACTGAAAGAAATACGTAAATCCAAAACTTCTCTAGGGCATGTAATGATATTTTAAATGTTTGTAAGACACAATCAGCATTCGTATTCACTTGCATGTTCTTCTTCAACACAAGTAGCTTTGAATAGACATTCATCCTGTCTAAACGTATTTCCAGCAGTGCATTCCCGATTTTTTAAATTTTTAAAAAAAAATTTTCGTCATGCCGCCATTTTTTTTATAGCGAAAGAAGCTTGGCATGAATGCCTAAAAACAATATCTGGAGACCTGTACAAATGACTATGAGCTCTAAAACTGAATTAAATTGGTCTTTTATTCATTTGAAGACCTCTTTGATTCATGTGTTGATATGTCGAACCAATGTCGCATTACAGAGGTCGCTGTTTCTATTAGAGAGCTCTACAATTGAATTCATGACCTCTCTTATTCATTTGTAGAGGTCTATAACAGAACTGAGAGAGGTCTATAATTCAACTGCAAACACTGACAATCATTATGGCAATCATTGAATTAGGTAAGTCTCTGATTGATATATAGAGTTCTGTAATCCAACTGAAGAGATCTCAAATTTAGTTGGAGAGCTCTGTAAACAGTTAGAGAGCTCTATATTGAATTGAACATATGTAAAAACAGCCTCCCATAAACTCCAACGCTTCTGCATAACTGTAATTAGGACAAAATACTAAACAGTGAAGTAGATTGCAAGAAGAAACAGAGGAGCTACATATGTCGTATGAGAAACTTTAAAGTTATAAGGTAGAGTTTGGTCCCAGATATTTTGGTACATACGAACAAAATAAATTTTCCTCAGAGAGTTATCGTTTATTAATATATGTATTTTGTGCAAAATAAAGTTATAAATAATTGGCATCCTAAATTTGGTTTAATGTTATAGTAATCCTATCATTTATTAATAAATCGCAAATTATATTGTTCATATTTAGACTTCATGCTCTTAAAGAAGGAGAACTTTGGATGACTCAAACAAAACAAACATAGCTCGCAGAGAAGCAGCTCCAGGACTGATTTCGAATTGCCGGGAATTTTGCAAACCCTCATTTTGCGCAGAACATATAAACTATCTATCAAAGTTTCAAAATTTGTTTCAGCTTCTGAGAGATAAATTCACACTTTATGTTTTTAAAAATCTTACCTCTTTACGATGAAATTAACTTAAAATAACCCGGCGGAGTATATCCACATTTATTTTTATTTTAACCTGGTGAGATGTGTGTACCGATTGACATGTTAGTCAGAGCGCTAGTCAAGAAAAAATATTTCTGAATCTGTTATAAGTTCGAGCCCGCAAAGCGAAGACATGTGCATTAAGTTCCAAAATGAACAAAAGTGAGAACAGCCATTGATTCTCACAGATTTCAGTGGTATTAGGTACAAAATAAAAATGTGCACGAATCTGAGTTTATATATATATATATATATATATATATATATATATATATATATATATATATATATATATATATATATGTGTGTGTGTGTGTGTGTGTGTGTGTGTGTTTCACCAATGCTGATGCTTTTGCATCTCAAGAGGTGATTCATTCAAAATTTTACAAGAGTGTTCACTTGTTGCAAAATTTAGGAAATTCGTTGAATAATATAGTATAGCTACGAACTGTCTGCAGCTGGATTATTGTAGTATTATTCAACGAGTTTCAAAAATTCTATTTCAAATCAACACGAGTTTCAGATTCTGTTTGTCATATAACATAATGGACTTGGCATCATTTAATGGCGATCCTATGTTACATTACTAAGAGTTACAACACACTGTGGCGAACGATTTTTCTGATACGACGCTATGGCGTTAGTAAAGGCGAGAGTTATGTGAATAAATACAAATAAAACATTATGTATACGTGTTAATTAAGCTCGATGCTTTGGGAGTTTATATCCCTTCGAGGCTAGAACATTGTGCTGTGCAATCCATTAATCGTTGAAATTTGTTAGCCTCAGAGAGAGAATTACAGAAAGAATGGGTGGACAAGCGGACATGGACATTCAAACACATCCATGCACGCATACAGAGATACAAGTGCAGACAGACAGATGGACAAAGACAAATAGATGTACATAGTTACATACCCTCCCGGCCGCAGTGCTTCAGTATACGAAAGCGAGGACAAAATGATTATCAGGCAAGGAAGAAAATTCATATAGTTTCCGAACCCCATCTCCTCGTAAACGTCAAGACTATACAATGCTAAGAAACAAGTCCTGTTATAAATATGCCGTATTCTCAATGAACGATTGGTGAAGACGGATTCAGTGGCACTTATCAGTCTTGTTGATCAGGAAGTCATAAATATTTTTCAGCTGTATCTTTTTATTACGTTCTTTCAAATAGAATGGAATTTCATTTTCACTCAGAGGTTGACGACTTCTTTATTTTTTAAAGGTAATCTCAATTATTGCACAATTCTTAGTCTTAAATTTTGTTAAATTATCAGTAAACATCGAAGCGTGTTAAGTGATAAAATATTCCATGAATACAAGAGTTCCCGTCTCTTTGTATCACACACAAATTTAAACTGATTATAGTGTGTGTGTGTGTGTGTGTGTGTGTGTGTGTGTGTGTGTGAAAGAGCAAGTAAGGCAACAGCTGCCCATTAGTTAGTTATGCTTAGTGATGCTTCACATAGGCATATATAGGAAGCAAATAAATTATACTCTGCTAATTTAAGTATATTAATAATTTCCAATGCTATATGAGTAGTATAGTGGGGCACCCTACGGACAATGGGAAAATACATTACAGACCCCCCCCCCACCTCGGGCACGTCTACGGACAAAATATCACCCTGCGTACGTCTGCGGACAAGATTTCTACGGACAAAATATCACCCTGCGTACGTCTACGGACAATGGGAATTTTGTATAGCGACTAGCACACCATGGGTCAATATGACGTGACGGAACTGAACACTTGCAACAATGTAGCAAGTACCGTGACGTCATGCCACCTGTTTCATTTCTATACAAAGTGTTATGCATTTGCGTTCGTGTCAGTGGATAGTAGAGTATGTTTTAAATTTTGTTTAGGCAAGAAAGAATAAATCTTTTCTAGGCAGTGGAGTGGCCCTGAAAAGGGCCTTTGGTTTTTGCTTCTATTGTCTCCAGTTCTTCCACCAGCTTCTTAATTTTCCAATGATTCCTTTCTTCGTCTTTTTCTTTTCTTCGTCTGGAATCTAGTCTGGATGTCCTATGTCTCTAAATTTTTTCTGTATTTTCATCCAGTTGATGTTCAGTGTTTCAAACTCCTCTTTCTTTTTTTGGTTTTCCTTCTCCTTTCTCTCTTTTGTCCAGGTGTCTTTGATTTTCTTTACCTCTTCTTTCATTACTTTTTTCATCTTGTCTTCCGCTTTTATTAATTGTTGTAAGCCCCACTGGACAAAAGACCACTCTGACCAATTAAATGTATCTTGCAAGAATCTCCTCACTTGGATGACAAGATCAAGGGCTTCCTTCAATGTCCCCACTCTTACATACTTAGGCTTGATGAATCCTCTTATTTTTTCCATTTCCTCTTCTATCATTCCTGCCACCTGATCCCTGGCTACTTTGAGGTTAGTGACTTGACTGGTCACAAAGTCTTGGCTGCCTGGATAGCTCCATTCTTTTTCAAGCCTTTCCGCTACGTAGGCTGCACCCATCATCCAAAAATAACTGTGTCTTAATTCATTGAACAAATTCATTGTTTCTTGAAGTTGTTGACTAGTCAACGCGAGCAGCAGAGGGGGTGAACAGACCATTTTTGTTCGAGACTTTATTTATAAAAAATAAACCTTCCTACGAAAAGGAAATCTCAATGTCAATAACGTTAAACCACAACCTCTAACAATCACTTTGTCAGACCGATTGGGTTAGCTCATTTTGTTACATCATATGACGCGCGTTTTTATTTTCAGGAATGTTTCGTTTACGCGCTGGTCACTCAACGCTGGTCGTTCACCCCCTCTGCTGCTATAATTAAATCATTATTGTTATATCAATAATGATAGGAGAATCTCACACAACTAGATTAGCTCGAGAGCAACTAGATGCAATTAAAAAATATTTACCCGTCCGTAATTCTGTCAAGCAGCAACTACAAGAACGTCAGGAGTCTCAAGTGGAATTTGCAGAAGGTACAGAACAATTATTTAAACCGGTTACAGAAACAACAAAGAAAATTGTTACAACAACTGAGGCAACACAAAGAGCTCTTGAAACATTACCTGTTGATATTACTGGCCGTATTCAAGCAGCTCAACCTGGGGCTCAACCACAACCACAACCACAACCTAAACCACCAAGAACCAGAACTAAGATAATAGATAAATTTACGCCTGAAGGTTTGCTGCTATCAAGGACCCAAACCAATTACTTGATATTGCCGCGTTTGGATATTATGAAAGACAAAAATATGTAAAACCAAAACATGTTAAATCTCTAAGCTCTGCCAATTGGATTAGGGAAGTATATCGCATCGCTACTGATACTCCGGAAATCAGATCTGATGAAGATATTAGAAGTTTTAATATCTTTGATGCGAATGTATATGAGCATATCGAAAAAGATAAACAAAAAAGTAAACGACTATTACCATCACCACAACGATCACCACAACAGTTACAATTGAAACCACAATAACAATTTGAATTACCACGATCACCACAATTACAACTAATGGAACAAATAAAACAAAAAAAAAAAAAAACTAGAACAAGATAAACATTTAGAAGAAACAATGAAACTATTGCAATCACCACGACAACCAGTTAGAACAACAAGTGAGGAAGAATATCAAGATCCTGGAATCGCTAGCGATTCTACCGGCGCAACTGGAAGTGGTCTTAGAACGCAACGCGTTTGAACTCGAGGAAGTGGCCTTATTACTTGTCCCAATAACGTCCTTGCTGATGTTGATCGACTAGAAATTCTCATTGGAGGAAAACGAGCTGGTAATAATTCCCCAGAAATAATTAATGAAGCAGCTGATATTTGTCAACGATTATTTACAGGTGGTGTTATGGATATTAATGTATATCGGTCCCTTATTAATGAAATTAGTGACGATGTCACTTACGATGATTATCATAGTGACTAAGTATGTAATTAGATGCAATTAGTGATAAAATCACTTAATAATAATATGATCATACACAATACTCATAGACCAACCATGGTCAGGGTAATAAATTCACGATTACCAGTATACAAAACGACCTACGGAGATGGACTAGGTGATGTTGTTCAAGGTCTATTTAGAAGGATAGCCCCAAAAGCAATACCGCTTGCAAAGCAACTAGGAATGAAAGCTATTGATGTTGTTCGTGAAAAAGCTATTGGCGCTGTTGGTGATGTTGCTAGCAAAGCATTCTCAGCAATCAAGGATAGACTAGCGCGATTAATACGACGAAAACCTCAGCCACCAGTGAAACTGGCCAGCACTGAAGTGATGCCCGCAAATGTCAGTAAAATAATAAATCAAGCTGCTAACCAAAAACTAGCAGAGTTGGCTAGTGTACCAATGTCAGAAAAAGAAGAAAATATAACCGCTAGTCTGATAGCAGGAAGCGGTCTTCGTGTTAGACGAAGACGATAATAATAAAGATGTTCAAGCGTATATCTGATCCCGCGTTTGACATGGATGCACCAGTTTTAAAAGATGAATCTGTGCGCGATTATCAATATTATTCTTATGATGCACGAGAGCCAAATCAGCGTGGACGAATTGAACTACAGGTTCAGGATACAAGCAGATATTTCTTACCTGCTGAGGCATTTATTGAGGTTGAAGGTGAAATTTTAGATAATATTCTTGTACAGCCAGGAGCATACGCAGATGATTTTAGTGTTAGTTTTGTTAATAATGGCATCATGGCGTTGTTTGACAGCGCTACATACATGATTGATGGAAAAAATATTGAAACAATTCAAAAAGATGTTGATGTTGCCACGACGATACTTGGTCTTGCGCGATATAGTGATGATTATTCAAGATCAGCTGGACCATCAATGATGTTTGCTAAGGATACTTCTAACCACGCTGAGTATCAACAGTATGATATAGGACGCCCACAAAACCATGTTAGAAACGCCGGCGCCGATGTGCAAAATATAATTATTAATGTTGATCCAGATTTCAACTTAGGATTTAGATCACGTCGAGTAATGTTAAGCGGTGCAAAGAGAGCATTTTCATGTGCCATTCCACTATCGCATATTTTTGGATTCTGTAGAAATGTTAGAAAAGTCATTTTTGGAGCTAAACATACAATTGCACTTGTGCGAAAGGCTACTGATAATGATGCAATATGGCGATCTGTTGGTAATGCTGGTATAGTAAATTTAACAAAACTTTCTTTATGGATGCCAGTAATGACTCCAACAATACTTGAAGAAGAACATTTACTTTCTTTTATGAGTCAAGGTGGTAAATCAATGTTATCATGGTTGACAATGACCACAGATGCTGTGCAGAGTAACATTAATGGTTTATTTACATGGCAAATAGCATCACAGCAAGGTGTTTCTGCACCACGGCATATATTTATTGCGCTTCAGAATAATTTACGAGTAAATGATCAAACAGAAAGTAATATGATATTTGACAGACTTGGTGTTTCTGAAGTTTCGTTGAGGATAAATGGACATCAAGAACCATCTGAGGATATATTATTAAATTTGATAACAATCATGTTGCGCGTGCATATCATCGATTAGTGACATTTATGGGACGTGATCAGAATATTGATTCTGGTTTACAAATATCACAGTTAGATTTTACAACATTATATCCGATTTATTACTTTTCGCTGCAACATTTAGATTTAACCAGACAATCCGTCGTTGACATACATTTTCGAGCTCGCGTAAACCGAGGAGCTATTGCTAATTACAGAGTAATTGCTGTCATACTCAGTGATAAATCAATGCTACTTGAAGGTGTTGGTGTACGAATGAGAGTTGTTGATGCCAGAGGAGAAAATATGTAATTAGATCACTCATGATAATTATAAATGTCATATCAACATGTTAGTGTTACTCTGACTCCTGGTCAGGTTAAGAAGCTACAATCATCATCAAAAAGTAATTGTGCGGTAAAAATATCACTAAAGCGAGAACAAATCGCAGGTGGTCCGAATAAGCTATCATTATCAGAACGCCAGTATAAACACTTCAATAAAGCCAAACAATTAAAGACTGGAATACGACTTAATCTTTCTGCGAGTACCATTAAAGAAATCGCTAAAACGGGTGGTATATTTCCACTTCTCGCAGCAATACCAGCATTAATAGCCGCTGCAGCCCCAGCTGTTGCAAAGGCAGCTGCGTTAGGCGCTGTTGGAACCGCTGCTGGAATGGCGTTAAAGAAAGCAACGGGTCAGGGAATAAAATCTTCCAAAAAAAAAGGGAAAAGGTCTAAGATTGCCAGGGACCCCATATTCATGGTACGGAAAAGGTCTAAGACTGCCCGGGACAGTTCGATGATTCTTCCTATGTCTAATTTTGATTTACTTAATGCTGCTAAGCAACTGAATATAAAAAAACTTCAGGGGAGTTTTTATGCGTGATCAATTACCTACCGTTGCAATGCAACATGAAACTGGTATTATTAATCTCGATAAAAACTCTGGTCCAGGCACCCATTGGGTGGCATATGCAATTGATCCACATGGAATTATTCATTTTGATTCATATGGACTATCACCACCAAAAGAATTTTTAAAATATGTTAGCACTGCTATGCAAAGTCAGAACGCATCGCGTTCTAAGATCTGGTATTCAACATTACCAACACAAAAATTAACGAATCCGCCAATATGTGGTCGAGAAGTACTCGCTGTACTTGATGCTGTATCAAAATCAACAACGCCACCTCATAAAGTCGTGCATGAATATACTACGTTGTCACACTTAAACAGATATTAGCAAATATAATGGTAGATATTTATGGAAGATCTCGCAAAGCTCAGCAGCAAGTCGATTTATCTAAATATGCAACTCTTGATCAGCTCAGAAATGAAATCGATGTTTATTAAATATCACAAGTGTGGATTAAAATGAAGTCGTTGTTTTTCAGGATAAACAAGGACGATTAAAAACAAGTAATATACAACTGTCAGATGTACTTATACGAATTCCCACCGCGGTTATTAATAATATCGTTACTTTTGCTGATCAAGGTAAAATATAAGATTCCGGTAAGTCAGTTAACGATTTTATCAAGCGAGCTGGTGATTTATTCACCGGTAACATTATCATGAATCAAAATAAAATTACATACCTTGGAAACCCAACCGCAGATACAGACGCAGCAACAAAAAAATACGTCGATGATCAAGAATCTAAGTACGCATTAGTCAACGGTGGTATAATGCGTGCATTTCTCATCATGAATAATAATGGTATTAATAATCTTAGAACACCAGAATCAGATTTCGACGCTGCAACGAAAAAATACATCGATGATATCGCTAGCGATCAAGTGACATCATTAACAACAATCAACGATGAAATGACCGCATTTAAAACTGATTTTTCCAATCACGTACAAACGTTCCTGAATTTTCGTAGAAACATAAACAGATCTATTAATGACTTTTTTGGAAGTCCACCAACTGTTGACATAAAACTTGCTGACATTAACACAAAAATCAACGATATTGTTAGGGGAATCCCTAATATTGTTGAAAAAACAAATCTATTAACAGAGTTACTTACTAAAATTCCTAACCAGAACACGTTGCGTTCTCTTGTGTACACAGTAGCATCAGGATCATCAACATAGACACCGCGCGATAACACTCTCGAACATACCGCAGAAGTAACTGGGTTATACAGACTATCTGTGTACGGTTTGGAAATTACTGCGGCCACTTCATCATCACCGAATGTACATTATAATCCTCTATTGGTGATGCTAAATAAGAACATCAAAGAAACATTTACGTTGACATCAACGGAAATGCCCCCGAGACGTTACTGGTGGTGTCTGGAATTCGTAGCTGAAACTTTTCAAGTAATTACTTAATTAAATGGCAACGTCATTGTATAATGAATCAAACCCTAGTGACGGAGTCATTCATCGACGTTCAACGTCACAGATACAATCAAGTATGTGAGTGTCAAACCAAACTAAAAAATATCATCGACGATTATACAGTAAAAGTAAAAAAATATCGCAGACGTATGGTTGTTATTGATATAATTGTTTACTCAGTTTCTGCTGTTATTGCTGGAACCGGATTATTATTATCAACAATAACAATGACAGCACCTGCAGTTGTAACAATTGTCGTTTCAACTTCAACGATTATCGCAGGCATTCTCAGTATTATCGCTAAGAAGATATCTACATGTACAAATGATAAATTATACGAGTATATAATAAAACTACACACAGTAACAACATCTTATTCTAAACTATCATCGTATCTTTCGGCGTACCTCAGCGATGGTAAAATATCTGATGAGAAGTTGGCAACGATAATGAAAACCTATGATGAAGCATTTAGAATCGCTAGCGATTCTAGTGATAAAGTAACTTGTGATAAAGTGGAAGATTGAATTCCCGAGAGAACGCTCTGCATTGTATTAAAATAATAACAGTAATAATAATGTCAGCGTTAGAACTATTACAACAGATCGTCACTAATACAACGCCGTAAAAACTACAATGATATCATTAAGTTCGACCAATCCTGAATTTAGCGTTAACTTTCCAACTGCAATTTCAGCAAGTGAAATAGCGCTAGCACAATTACGAGTTTATCATAGCTGGCCAAATATCAGGTCAAAATCGTTTGGTGGACTACCAGCTAACAATTCACTGGTATTTGCAAATAAGAATAAACCTGATGAAACTACTGATTGGCAAGTTGTTGGAATTTCAACGGGCAGTAATCAAATAGAACAGATTAATGATGAGTTCCAACGTAGAATTAAATCTATTACAGGAAAAGAATCCAAAATAGCAATCACTGTTTACGAACCAACATTATCAGCGGCGATTGAAATAAATTCCCCTGATTATGTTGTAGATATTTTATCAGTCATCGGTCAGATCTGTGTTGGGATGGCCTGATGTTCCCCCAGACCAAAGGTCAAATGGAATTCCAGAACCAGCGCGGGAAGAATTTAAGACAAGCGAAAAAAGATTTAAAGAGATTCCCAATTACAGAAAAATGTATCCATGGACCGTCAATGAATTTTTTATTGATAACGCTGAAAGCATTCCTAATCTAAAAGAAATTTACACAAAAAGACCTCCATCATGACTTTTTAGTAAAATACCTATCACTGCTGTAAATAAAGCAATGAATGATGAATTTAATTATTTTTTCAATGTTATTAAAAATCATCTTACTAACATAATACAACATTACAGCAACGACACAGAAGAAATTATCCTTGATGGAATTCGACATTTAAATTCAATATTATATGATTTTAATTATCTTAAGCACATTTTAACTAGAAATGTATATTATCATCTCAGATCAGTAATTGTTGTCCCTGATAATGCTAAAGAAATAGTGTTAAATAATCTTATATCTGAAGTAAATATTCCTGATTTTATTGATATCGATGAATATTTTCCAAAAATACTTGAATCATGGAGAAAAATAGCCCCGCCACCGGTTATTCTTAAACATAATAACGATCCATACGGTGGAGACCGTCATATCTCACCTGGTATTGTTAATATAACATCAACGATCGCAGTCAATCTAGTATGTGATGTAATTGATGGCAGCTATCAAGTAGATCTTTCAAAGTCTAGCCAGGCCCAGCAAGGATATATATTATTTTCGTTTAGTCCTCAAGCTCCGCCTGGGTGGTTAATTGTATCTGAGCCAATGTACATAATCCGTTATTATCAAGGATACATTTTAAACTTACTGACCAGACAGGACACATTTTGGATTTGCGAAATAAGGTTCTAAGTATTAATCTATATGTACGCTCATAATGTGTCATCGTAAAACAAACAAAAAAATATCCGAATCTAACTCGGATCAGAATAACTTTTAATTTGCAAATAAAAATTAAAAAATTAATAAAATTATTGTTTTTTACTGATTTTTGGCTGAAAATCTTGTTTTTTATGTGGAAAATGACAGAAAAATCAAAGAAAATCAGTTCGATTTATTGTTTTCTGAGGGTCAAACCCCCAGCGATATTCTAATTGATTTTCATGATTTTTTGATAAATTTGATAATGAATCGCTAAAAACTGATGAAAAACAGAAAAAACTGATGAAAAAACAGAAAAAAATAAGAAATTTTGACTAAAGTTTTTCATTTTATCGAAAAATCATGAAAATCAATTAGAATATCGCTGGGGATTTGACCCTCAGAAAACAATAATATTTATGAAATTTCAATAATGTCGTTGTTGTTGCCGTTAGCGCACGATCATAATGCGTCATCGTAAAACAAAAAAAAAATATCCAAATCTAACTCGGATCAGAATAAAAATTTTTTTACTGGGGTAAATCGTAATTATCAGAATCTGAATAAAATAAATATTATTATATTATAAGTAAATTGACAGTATACTTGTATACTTCAATTTTGCCAGGGATTTTGTTTAGCCATTATCACATTGACTCCACCTTCATTATCACTATCATTTTCGCAATGCTCCCTTAACTGTCTTATACGAAAGTTTACAATCTTTTTCTGTTCGTATTAATGAGATAATTCTAACTTAATTTTGTCAATAGCTTGTGAGAGAGATACAAACAGCTTTACCTGATTATCTGTAACTGTTGCCAGAGACTGTAACATTGCCTGCTGGATAAACTTCATGAATTTATAATCAAATGGCAAAGTATATCTATTTTCTAATTTCCGTTGTTCTAGTGATTCAAAATCACACAGAATTTTTTTCAGGATTAAGATTATCAGATATATTTATACCGTTATGCTGTAATTTTTTAATCGCAGAAATAATAACATTAATATTTTTAGAATTCATTATATTATAAATGTTTGTTTAATATAAAAATAAAATCAGAATAATATTAATAAAATAAAACTAATAGTTCTCTCTGAGGACTGTTTCAAGATGATTATATACATATGATTATGATTATATACATATGATTATGATTATATACATATGATTATATCTTAATTAAGGACAGCACAAAACACAGAATCTTAATTACAGTAGCGTATTTACAGCAATTATATACATAATCTTAATTATACAGAAATTATATACAAGGTTTTTTTTATAGACGGCACAGTTACATATAAACTTAATTCTAAGAACTTTAACTCTAGGACAGCACAGTTACATATAAACCTATCTTAAAGACAGTACTACGGGCCTTCTCTACATTCAATATAAATTTGCACACTCTCCCCCTATAATCAACCCAGGGAGTGCAAAAGTGCACCCACCACGTGTTGACATGGTGGGAGAGTGTACAAATTTTCTATTGAAACATAGAAGGGCTGGCTAACGCCCCTGCTAAATAAGAGGATTTTGGCATAATATCGCCTTTCGCCCGACAATGTGCCGGTCACGAGAATCGAACCACGGACCTTGGGTACTAGAATCCAGCGCGTTAGCAATCGGCCACCGGATTTCATTATATATACATAATGAAAACATTATTATATAGTTAAAGCGCAGGCACTTAAAGTATACAGAATAAAATCACAATTATTGTAAAATGTAGTGTGAATTTCTTAATAAAATCACAATTATTGTAAAATGTGAATTTATTTCCAAAATACACTGTTAAATTGAGAAATCTATAGATATAAGACCCGCATTTCTGCCGAGTTAAAAGTCTGTATTATCAGCCGTTGCTAAGGATACTAAAATAATCGATAAGTTACATGAATACATGCCATACTCATTTCTAAAAATAACCTCATGTATACATACATGTATTTTGATAAAGGTATTTGCTGCTGGGCGGGCAAAGCGTTTCTAAGAATGTGTAACATTCTAAATATAAATATTATTGAGATTTTACACAAACATGGATATTGTTGAGACTTTACATGATTCATAGAGTATTGTGCACATGTGTAACATACAGCATCATTATTTATACAACAACGAAATTATTGAAAATTTTCAATTGTTGTAGGGTCAAAACCCCAGGGGTTCTCTAATTGATTTTCATGATTTTTTTGATAAATTTGACAATGACTTACTAAAAACTGATAAAAAATAAGAAATTTTGATCAAAAGTCACTTCATGTTATCAAAAAATCAGCAGAAATAGGAAAATTTTGACCAAAGTTTTTTATAAAATCGAAAAATCATGAAAATCAATTAGAGAATCGCTGGGGGTTTGGCCCATGCAACGCTGCAAATCTGACTGATTTTCATTGATTTTTTGGCCATTTTTCATGCAAAAAACAAGATTTTTGACCAAAAATCAACAAAAAACAATAATTTTCGAACAAAATCAACAAAATAATAATAAAAATGCTAAGCATTTCTAAAGATGATTTTATCATCTTATTTTTATTTGCAATATTGTTGAGATTTACATGCATAACTAAATTCATTGGAATGTTTTTACAGTCGAAGTTTGGACAATCAGAGAATGTGATATGTGTTTTGTGTACTATTAAATTTGAAAGATATATCTAATATTACTTATGTGGGTTCCATTTTGACCAAAATTCACAATATATTGCTCTCATTAGCACGACAACTGCAAGATTTACTAAGTTATGCTTGATGGAGTTGTCTCGCTTAATCATCTGATACCATAGGAACATACGCGAATTTGATTTTTCGTCCAAATCTTACTGAAAAAGCAGATTTTGTGATATTATCTGCCACGCATTTTACTGAAGGTGGTACTATGTTAAAATATCTACCAGCAGAATTAATTGATTTAAATATAATTTCTTGGCCAGTCTCTGTATTTACAGATTTAACAGCCCTTACGTATCGTGCGCCGCCAGAATTTCCGGACTTGCAATTTTGACTTTGTGTAACAATTCGCAAGTTATCAAGCGAGTTTTCAAGTTTATCACCACTGATGTGATCTATTGCAAGTCTATCTTTGATTAGTCCAAAATAACACTCAAATACAAACCTATGTGATAAATAATTTTTATTTCCACTGGTATTAAATTTAAAATAACCAAATTTATCAACATTACCGACTGGTTTCTTGAATCTACAGTGCCTAATTACACCATCACGAGATGCTTCATAATTTGTAATGATTGGATGCGTTACAAATTCATTTTGCTCCATTTATATACTAATATTATTTGTTTAAATCATTATTTTGAAAATCTAGCAAGATAATCTTCTTCAGTTTTTATAGGAGATTCACCTGAAGATGTTAAAGTGTTATTTTTTTTTATCGTAATATCGTTTCAGCTGTCTGTATTTTTTACCACCACATTGCACACACAGTTGAGTTTTTCCTCTGACTCCAACACCACACCGCACACACGGTTTTGGTCCTAGACTACCGTGTCTAACACTTTGCATATGAAAACCGCAGAATTCATTTACGCATGCTTTGTTACAAGGAGAAGTATATCCGATCATAAGCCAATTACATCGATTCTTTGTTTGAATCATATACAAGTAATTAAAATTCAATTTAAATACATATTTGTCTTAATTATAATAATGCGGGAATTATCCACAATTGAACCCTCCGCTGTCTCAGCGGGAGCTAGATTTGATCTTGACAGACTGCCGAAATATAAATTTAGTTTTTCGATGCAATATCTAGCTTTAACGAATAAGGATATAACTAAACGTATCCGTGAAGCCAAAAAGGAATTTCGCGACGATGGTGCGGCTCATGTGTGGTCGACATTCAGAATTGGAAATACTGTTAATGTAATGAATGACAAACGAGGAAGAGAGATTATTGACTACCTTGATGTTCAGAGATATTTTATTTTAATAAAATTTATTGTAAAGACAGACGATGACACTTGGATTATCCGTGACAAACGTGATTCTGTCCACATGCAGTCAGGAAATAATATTGCTCTCAGTAAAAATTCCAGACCAGGAATACTTACTGGTATTGACAAACCATATTACGAACGAGTATATCCTGTGACTGCGGTTGTGTACGCAATATATCCGTTAAATAATAAACCTAATGTTGGGGATCTCAAACCTATGAAACTGTCATCGCTGACAACATCAAGGATAAATCGTGTAGCTGAACGGGTTACAGAACACTTCACAAACGCGATACGCGGAAACGGTTTAACAGATTTACGACGTAAAAAAAATAAATACGTGGGCAGAAACAGTTAAAGATACCGGAGCGTCTATCAGCGACGTTGCTGAGCTGGGAAAGAAATTTAAATTCCCAATAACAGTGAAGACGTTAACCGGAGAGATTTTGTACAAATCGAAATATGAATCAAGAGGAGCTTCGATAGATATTATTGATCAAAACGCACATGCATGGACTGTGGCAGTAACAATATTTCCACGAGACAGAACGGTTAAATTTTATAATGGTCATGTATTTGATTTTATCAGAAATATCAGTAAAATTGACCCTGTATCTGTTTGGCTGTTTCAAAGTTCGGAATATGATTATCATGATCAGTTTGTACGGTCTAATGGTGATATTTATCGTACAGAATTTCTCCACGAAGAAATGAAAAATCTTGCATTAAAATATACTCTGATGATATTAAGGTTGGACAATTACTTAATAACTGTTTTACCGTTCCATCAGTTGCTGCTCACGCTGCTCAGGAGAAAAATTCATGGAAACCGACACGATTGGAATTTCTTGAAGATGTCCAACACAGTTGTGTGGAATACGGACACGGTGGATTGTGGAATACTAAATACGATTATAATGACGTTATCTCAGTTGATATGGTAGCATGTTATCCTGGAAGTTTTCTTGGATACGGAGAATGTTCTGAATACTTTAAGAGATTTGGACATCCGACACACGAGATGACCAGAGTTGCGATAAATGGACCCTTACCAGATTTTGACTTAACCGGATTCGCCTGTATAGAGTCGTTCGAGTTTTACGGGGATCTCCATCCGATTGTTTATGCGTGGTTTGGAAGACATTTTTTAGAAAAATGTTGGGCTCCAATAGTACTAATACAGTACATGCTTGATGCTGGAATTTTAGTGTCGTTGAGCGTGAGTGAAGCAATTATATCATACCGCGTGCAGAAACAAGTTTGGTTGAAAGAACCGGATATGTTTAATATTAATGATGCTAGGAGAGATTTTCCTAATCTTAACGAAGATGATATTGTTAAAATTACTAATAATATACGTGAATGCAGGAGAGAAAGTGATGAGAAATTTGCAAAAATAATCGGTAAATTTACGCAAGGAGGATCATATGATCATAAACGAATGCGTACAAGATTAATCATGGACGATGCTGAACTCGATTTTATAATTGCTGAGACAAAGGAGAAAAACACATTTATAAGTCGAAGTAATGCTTATTTATCAGACGGAACTAAATTAGGTACAGTTGTGAGTTATTCTGATGGCGAGTCACCGCAGTTTACTCATTTAAGATATTCGATGCTAGCGTACGTTTCGATAAATCTATTATCAATGATAAACATATTTCCTCGTTATGCAGTCAGAGTCGCGACAGATTCATTTTATATAAATAAAAAATATGTGGATTCGTTAAAACAATTGCATATTAACAATCATGCATCATGGGGCAAATGGAGAATAAAACATGAAGATAAAATTAGTTATTCTGAATCCGCCAACTTTGAAATTGCGGAGACATATTACAAAAATAATCAAATACCAGGATTGTCATCGGCACCATCTGTATATGATCCTGTGGCTAGACATAAAACCGTTTATCTTAATGGGTGTGGTGGTTCAGGTAAAACAACACGCGCGATTGAATTATTTACCAATTGTTCTGATACGATTGTTTTGACACCGACACATAAACTCGCCACGGAAATAAAAGAACGAGGAGTAAAATCATGTACATACCATAGTTTCTTTAGATGGTGCGGAGACGCATGGACTCCATCGCGGATGGGTGAGAAATATATTCCTAAAATTATTATCTGGGACGAGATATACACGGTGTCGCTAAAGGTATTAAAAATATTTCTTGATTGGCTGTTATTGAAGAATACTGCTGTGATAATGTGTGGCGATCATGGTCAACCGCCACCTTTTATTGGATCGTCTCCACATGAGTGGCTGAAAACATTTGTAGATTATTACGAAGAAATAACTGATGACCATAGAGCTATTGATAAATCACTAAAAGAGTTTAAAAAGTTAATAAGACTACAGCCAGATAAAATACAGTGTGAGATAATGCGTAAAGTAATTCCAGAAACTCCTATGAATGATTTTTGGACTTTATGGAGACCTGCTGATTTGATAGTTGCAAGTAGAAAAATAGTTCGCGATACACTTCAACAACAATTATTTCCGTTACATAAAGAAAAATTTTCAAATCTACTTGTACCATTATGTTATCGCCCAGCAGATACTCGACGACAGAATGTTGATGTTGAGATTCCTGGTGGTGGAATACAAAATCTTGTGCTAAATGATATTGTTTTAGTTGTTGTTGATGTTGCTGAGAGCGCGTTGAGCATGGATAAATCGCCGTGGACGTTAGGATACGCTATAACGATTCACTCGTCACAGGGATTAACTATTACTGATACAAATATTTGGATTGTCGATGATCGTATTGAGTGGTCAAATTTAGTTTATCTTGCAGTGTCTCGAGTCAGAAGAATATCTCAACTGCACAGGGTTATCATGGATTGCGTAATAACCGAAGAAATCACTAACAACTTTGTCGATATCAATAAAAAATTAACGAGCTATAAGCAATGTGACAAAAAAAATAATCGCGACTTTGGTATGGATGCTGAATTTATTATAACACTAAAACAACGACAGAATAATCATTGTGCAAGTTGTAACGCAGTAATGTTGTGGCAGTATTCAAATAATAATCCAAGACAATTTACCGTTGATAGAATTAATAGTAGTCTTGGTCACACACGCGAAAATGTGATGCTGACCTGTCTTGAATGTAATCGACGTCGGGGGGCTGGACGCTGTGCAAGTTTACATAAGTGTGCGCGGTGGTAATTGTGTATTCGTAGGAATTATTTGTAATTGTTCGCGTACAAATCCACGCTGAGGAGCAGTTGAATCTAATCTGTAGATTGCAGGTCTACCTGTGGACCTTACCACGCTAGAAATTTTATGTGTGGTCACACTCCAGATAGGATCAGTTGCTCTTTTTCTACCTCCTTCAAGTTCACCAGGTTCATATAAATATCTTACGGTCACATTACCTAGTATTGGTTGAGAGGAAGATTCACGTTGTATTGGTATATATTTTTTTGTGATCGCATTAGAAGGTTTCATAGAAGTTGCACGAGTAATTTCGTTATTTAACGCAGCTATCACACTTAGTAACCTTGCAACCCATTCACGAGATCTCTCCGTGGACTTAAAGTCAGCGGATATTTCCTTTGCATACTGGTATCCAAATAACCGCTCAGCAAGTGTTCAATTAAATCGTTCAACGATTGCCTGATCACGATGAATTTCAGTGTGTCCTCGTCTGATTTTAACGTTATGTTTTTTCATCAACGATGATACTGCACCAAGAAATTCTTTGCCAGGATCAACCTGTAGCAGTTGTGGCCATCGTAGACCACCACGTTGATAAATTCGTTCAAACGCAGATGCAACTTCAGTTGCTGTCTTTGTTGACAGTGGTTCTGCTTCTTTATATCTACTTGCAACGTCAACGACAGTTAACGCGTATTCGTATGTGTATTGACGTCTGCCAATTTTAATGGTATCATGTGGTAAAAACAAAATATCTGCTTGATGAACTTCATTAGGGGTACTGACATCAAAATGTGCATATTGAATTTTTTTTAGGTGGTGGTAGATAAATTTGCCATATTGCCTGTCGTGCTAACCACGCTGCACCAACAGCACGTAAGACTTTTGCTGCTTCAGCAAGTTTACTAATCGCTGCTTTACCTCTCCAGTATCCTCTTGGGCTATAATAAACAGATTCTATTATTATGACAATAATCAGTTGATTAATTACCAGCCCCTAACATTATTTTACCTTTCATACCAGCTTTTACCAGAAAAGCAGCTAATTTTTCTCGAAGTGATTTATCTTTTACATTATTTATGGCATAAATTAATTTTATATCGGCGAGATGTCGTTGTTGTAAATCTTTACTTATATACGCAACATCATGAATATGACACGCTTGATCAATTGCGCTTATTGGATACTCTCCAGGTTTTGGTTGGTCTTGGTTATCGAGTTGGATATCGAGACGAGTTCCCGGACCACAATAATTATATCCGGGTAAATGTTTTTCACCAGGATACTTTGCCCACGGAGCTCCTGGTGATTTACCTAACGAGGCAGCGATATCTCCACCTGTCTTTGATGAAATAAATTTGTATTTTCTTGTACCACATTTCACACACTTGCCTGTAAGTGCGCGCCTGTTATTTTTTGTTATTATTGTCATTAATCCAGCGTTGGTGGTGCGTGCTCTACATCGAACACAATATAAATCCATATTATTATTATATGGATATAATTGACTTCTCAGCGACACGAAAACAAGAACCAGTCAAACATCATCCAGCGCTACCAAATTCCATCAGAGCAATTATACTTGGCCCATCTGGGTCTGGTAAAACGCAATTATTACTTAATCTGATAATGCGATGGCTCAAGTGGGATAAATTATATTTAGTAGCACCATCTGTAGATGATCAACGATGTTACGAAGTACTTAAAGATTTTAATGAAAATGCAAAGTCGCTGACGTGTCCTGATAATAATGCTATTGATTTTATTACCGATATCGATGAAGCTCCATCCATAGATGATCTTGATGGATGTATCAATAATCTCGTAGTATACGATGATGTAATGCTGGACAAACAATCCAATCCAGCTCGGATATTTTCGCGAGGCCGTCACAAAAATACAGACGTGATTTATTTAACTCAGAAATACACACAAATTCCTAAAGTGATCAGAGATAATTGCAATATCTTAATTGTGTTTAATGGAGTAGATAATTATACTCTGCAAAATATTTATTATACTTGGTATTCAGGGGACATGGACATGATTAAATTTAAAAACTTCTTTTCAAAAGCACAAGCTGTTCCGTTCGGATTTATAACGATAAATTTACATGACCCAAGATCTAGGTATCGTATAGGTCTGGATAAAATTTTTGGTTAATTATAGCAGCAGAGGGGGTGAACGACCAGCGTTGAGTGACCAGCGCGTAAACGAAACATTCCTGAAAATAAAAACGCGCGTCATATGATGTAACAAAATGAGCTAACCCAATCGGCCTGACAAAGTGATTGTTAGAGGTTGTGGTTTAACGTTATTGACATTGAGATTTCCTTTTCGTAGGAAGGTTTATTTTTTATAAATAAGGTCTCGAACAAAAATGGTCTGTTCACCCCCTCTGCTGCTACGCGGGTAGCTAGACTGACTGACTATAAGGATTATAGTCGTTTTTGCACCTATGTGCTTCTACGACTGGTTGTGGCCCGGGCTGGCGATAACCCCTTAAGGGGGCACTCGGCCCTAGGCTGGGCCTTTACTGCATGTGGGAGGTGTGAGCATGGTTCCATCACAGCCTCCCGTATCTATCAGCGAGCAGACACCCCCGTGGCGAGGCAAAGGAGGCAAGGGAACCCAGAAGAAGGCGGCGCAAAACGACACGAAGAGCCCCAGGGACAGCCACACAGGGCACCCAGGCGGCAACAGCAACAGACGCCCCCAAACGGCAGGACCGGGTCAAATCTATTCCAGTTGTACTAGCGGATTGCCCTATACCAATATTGTGTTAGTCACCTGTGTAATTGGCCGAGCAGTTGTTTGTGGTTGTGAATTTAGAATATTAGTGTGTTTGAATTTTGTGTACAGAGTGTACTTGCATGTTTGCCGAAAATGTTAGCCAATCAGTTAAGAAGTGAGCCCTCTTTTTAATATTTATAGTGGTTGTTTTATTCTTTGGTTAGTTTTCATATTAGACGGTGGATCTAAAGGGTCAAGGTAGTTTTTGGCCCGTGTCTTCATGTGCCAATATGAAGACCCTTAGTTATGGAAAAAAAAAAGGGGGGGGGAGGCCTCTTTCTCGAAGAGGGTATTGAATTCAGAACGAGCGGGAAATACAATATCTCCTTCCTGCGAGGAGTAATTGTAACTCGTAATGAATGAGCATTGTCCGGATTGGGTTTGTGGGGCAGCAGGCAGTGCCTCCTGGACTGTCCCTTGCCTTTGAGTTTGTGGAGGGGGGTTGTGGGACAGCAGGTGGGATTTGTCTTGGACTGTCCCTTGCCTTTGATGTGATACAAACACCTATATGCCGGGGTCATGGTAGGAAATCTTTGCTCAGCATGGGCTTGCCGAGGTCATGATCCCACCCAGGTATTGCTAGTATATTTTCCCTAGCACCTGTTTGATGTTCCCAGCTAGGGTGTTTATGTTGGTGTGTGCGGGGGGGTGGGGGGTGGTTGTGGGACAGCAGGTAGAGGGACCTGGACTGTCCCTTGCTTTGATGCTTGTCTGGCAAATTTTGCTGAATAGTTATTTACATCTTTTCGATTTGGCAAATTGTTGTTGTGTAGTAATGTACATCTTTTCTCTGTACATTTTCCTGTTCCTGGTTATAAGTTGATGGCAGACTCCATTGGCGTATAGTTTGTGTCTTCTTTATTTTCTTCTTCTGTCATATATATATTTCTCCTTTTCTTCTTTATTTAAAATCTTCTTTATTTTCTCTTCCTCCTTGTTATCTGTATTCCTTCTTTTCCTTATTAGATTGGTTTCTTCTTTATTTTCTGCATCTGTTACCGCTGTGTTTCTTTACTTCGTTGCTGTTAATCTTTCCTTTTCGTGGTGTCTATTCGTTCTAGTATTGTCCGTCAGTGTGTTATTGGTGTTAGGTTGTTATATGATAATAAGCGTATTAGTATAGTTTATATGTTTGTATTTGTTATTGATATAAGTTCAACACTTAATTAGGTTGTGGGGTTGTTAATAAATTGGATCGATGTTTCAATTGTTTGGATTTAGTAGAGCATCATATGTTATGTGTGGGCTGTGTTTTGATTGGCCGTTGGCCCGGCGAGTTTCAATCCTTTTGTGCTGCTGCGGTGTTAGTATTGTACGCCATAGGATTGAACGCAAAGGGATTGACATGTTTCAATGGTTCGGTTGTGCAAGGCGGGAGAGTGTTCGTTTGTAAGGTCGTTTTTGATTGGTTGGAAGGTCGTTTTTGATTGGTTGTTGGACTAGAGAGTTTTCATTCCTTTTTCCGATTTTATGGTAACATTGATTTTGGGTTTCGAGTAAGGTATATAATTTGGTTGGGGTTTTATTAATTTTTATTTAATTATTATGAGTTTGAGTCTATATTCCCGTTAACAGGTTAATTGGTGAGTTGTGGGTTGTTATTAATTACTTTTGCACTTTTAATAAACTGATGCTACGAATAATGTTTGGGCTTACGTAAAGGTATTAATTATATTAATAATAGGAGTTTGGTTATTTTTAATATAATAATTGTATTTATTTAAGCTAAGTGTGATGTGGGCATAGGATGTTTTGGTTGGTCGGGTTATTGATGGAGTTTCAATCCTTTTGTGTCGTGGTTAGCTTGAATAGTATTGTGATGTGAAGGATTGAAACCCAGGGATTGAAATGCTTGATTATTTGGGTCTATTAGGCGGGAGGTGTGTCGTATGTTAAGATTATAAAAACAATACCCAGCATGCCGTGGGAATCGTTGTATATTTACTGGTTTGGGTTCGCTGTAAGGAATAGGCAAGATATTTATAAAAATAATGCTTTAAGTAAATTAATAGAAGTGCCTAGAAAGTTAAGATATATAAATAATTTGTTGTTACAATATAGGGATAACAAGGAGTTGTGGGAAATAGATACAAAACGCACTTATGAATGGATTAGAGAAACAAGTACAAAAAATATAAGAAATAAGGTGGAACAGGAAATATGGGGAGTGAGCTGGGAAAATATATGGGGACAGTGAGAAAAAATCAATTCTTTAAAAATACAGAGTATTATGTTCAAATATTTACACAATACATGGCTTACTGGAGAGGTAGCCATACGAAGACACATAATAAGACAAATGCCGAAATGCCCCATGTGTAAAAGAGCTTACTATACCAAAGCACATGTAATAACAGAATGTGAAAAATCATCAACACAAAGGAATATTTTAATTACACAAATAACTAAAACTGAAAAATACCGGAAAAATATGCTGTTATATCTAGATGGGAAATTTAGTAAAGAGATGTATATGAAGCTGATAGATTACATAATATCCATAATGAAAACATGTGGGCAAGTTATAATGATTAAAAAATGACAAAGGGTGTTAAAAATCATCTGTATTTTGTGTATAACAATTTGCTAACAGTCACCCAAAATTTTTTAATAAATAACATCTAATTATTCTTTTTTCTATTTATCGGACAGGGAACCTACACATGGTAGAAGTATGAGACGTAGACGTCGTGGGGCTAAGCCACATGGCGCCACGCGAAGTGGACAGGCCTGCGAAAGAGCCTCAGAAAAATCCGTGTGTAGTACTTGGACAAACAGTACACACAAAAGGGAAATAGGAAAATGTAACTAACAATGGGTGACCCAAGGCTAACAAATTTTTTTTTTTTTTTTTATTTTATTTTTTTTTTTATATATCTTTGGAATTTAGGTCTATTTGGCTTTTTTCAGTCTTTCATGCTACAAAGGAATTGAAATGTTTCTGAATGTAGAGGGTAACATAAATAAATAAAGGAAATGTTGCTCCCTACATGAAGAAATCCAAATTGTCCTTAACTATTAATATTAATATATTACCATAAATATAAAGAGGGAGACGACTCAGGAATGCAAATACATTCAAAACAATAGGTTTTATTTTAAAATTTTTCAGTGCACCGTCTCACTCTCAAAAATAAGTAAAAGGAATTCAAAATTCAAAATTATTTAAATTTTAAAATTTTTTATAAATTTAAATAAATACAATATATGTCCACTCATATGTATATGGTATGTATGTGTACATATATGTAATGAAGTAGGAAAACCTGAGATATCTCTGATTTGACATAACTGCCGTCCTTACAAAACACTTATAGCAAATACACAATATAGCATTTAAATTAATTTAAGTAATATACATAAATTAAAACTCAAAAGTTAAATTTAAATATAAATTAAATAATTATTTCCTAAAGGATAAAGTCTGGACGGCAACCTGGAGTGGAAAACTAAAATGGAGGGAAAAAACTTCCATATAGCTTCAATAAATGTTAATGGAATAAATAACGAAAAGATTTTAAAATTAAGTAGTGAAACTAAATATGATATAATATTAGCGCAAGAGACACATAACGGGTTTTCAAAAAAACTAATTGCAACGCTAGAAGAAAAATTGAATGCAGTGGTCATTTTAAGTAACCATAAACAGGATGATGTAAAGGGAGGAGTAGCAACGATAATAAAAAATGATAAGGGTATAATCTGGGAAAGGAAAGGAGAAGGAGGGTTGTTAGCTGGGAGACTCTTACATATAGTGGTAAATAATATACACATTATAAATATATATTTTCCAGCAAATAAATATAGGAAACAAGAATTCATTGAACAACTAGATAAATATATAAGCGATTATTCAATGGAAGATTTGATACTTGGAGGGGATTTTAACTGGATAGGAGACCCAATAGATAGGAAAGGGGAATTAACCTCAATAATAAAATTTTTAGGGGTGAAATGCTCAAATTAATTAACAAGCACAAAATACATGATATATACAGGATTTTAAACATACCTAGAACAGAATATACATGTGAATACAAAAATGGATTGGCCAGTAGGTTAGATAGATTTTATGGAACCAATTTCAGTGAAAAAACTATACAAGATCTCTAATATTACCAAGGTAAAAATTTCTGATCACTTCTAAAAAAGAATTAGATATAAAAACAACTACGAGAAATAAATGGGGAAGAGGAATTTGGAAAATGAATAACAAAATTTTAGAAGATAAAGAATATGAAGATGAAATTTAAAAGAAAATAAAAACCTTTATTGAAAATGGAAATACTAACATAACAAAGGAATGGGATGATCTAAAAGAAGATTTCAGAAAAACAACAATTAGGTACACAAAGAGGAGAAGGGAAATAAAAAATAAAGATGAAATAGAAATTAAGTTACAGTTAAAGCGAGAAAATTCTAAAGAACAGGAAAATGAACTGAAAAGAAAACTAAATCAAAAAGAAGACGAGAAATATAAAGGAAGGGAAATAAGAGCCGGGAAGTACACAGGAATCTATAAGAAGGCGCAAGGGTTAAATAGAAGGGAGGAATTAAGGAAAGGAGGGGGAAAAGGTATGGAAAAAATTAAAGATAAAAAAGAACGAATACTAATAAGGAAAAATGAAATTTTAAATAGAATAAAAGAATATTATACAGAACTATACACAACCCAAAAGATAGACGCAGAAATAATAAAAAATTATTTACAGGAAATTACATGTGAGAGAATATCATCAGAACATAAAACCTTATGTGATGAATTCATCTCCATGATTGAAATAACAGAAACAATAAAACAAATATCGAAAGGGAAAGCACCAGGGAGAGATGGACTCACTGCGGAATTCTATAAAAAAATTCCAAGGTGAGTTATCGCCGTTCGTAGAATTCTTATATAACAACATAATACTAGAAGGTAAAACTATGACCAATACAATGAGGGAGGGACTGATTTCACTAATATATAAAGGGAAGGGGGAGAGGGAGGACTTAAAAAATTGGAGCCCATCTCCCTCCTAAATAATGACTATAAATATTGAGTAAAATCTTAGCAAATAGAGTAAAAAAATGTATGGGGGAAATTACAAACATTAATCAGACTTGTGGTGCAAAAGGAAGAGATATTCAAAATAATATACTCAATATTAGAACAATAATAGACTATATAAAAGAAACCGGAAAAATGGGCGCCATGGTACTCATTGACCAAGAAAAAGCCTTTGACAGAATCGAACATAACTACATAAAAAATGTTTTTAAAAAATTTGGCTTCGGGAAAATCTTCCGAAAATGGACCGAAATCCTGTATAATAAAATCACTGCAAGAATACAGGTAAATGGAGCAATAACGAACAGTTTTGACATACAAAGATCAGTGAGGCAAGGATGCCCACTGTCAATGCTATTATATGTAATAGCAATTGAAATACTAAGTATAAAGATAAGGAATAATAAACTAATCGAGGGAATACAAATTCCCAACTTAAAGGAAGAAATAAAAATGCTTCAACATGCTGATGATTGCACAAACTTCATCAAAGATCCAAAATCCTTTAAACACTTAGAAAAGGAATATGAAAACTTTGGAAAAGCATCCGGATCAAAAATAAATCATGACAAAACGGAAATTCTCAAAATAGGAAACTGGAGGGGGAACCACCCTGGGCTATCTCCCCATGTAATTAAGGACAGAGTGAAAGCTATAGGAATCTATTTTGAACAAAAAGAAGAAGAAGAAAACTACAAACATATACTGGGAAAAATAAAGAAGTGTATAGAGATCTGGGCGCTAACGCCACTCAGCATCATGGAGCGAGCCCAAGTAGCAAAAACCTATTTTTATTATAACATAAATGAGCCTGCCCCCAAAACTTATGCAAGCATAGCAAATAACCAACATGTAAACCTAAATGATGCAGAAAATAGGGAGATACAAGAAAATATTACTAAACTTCTAAACCAAATAAGGGAAGAACAAGAAAACTTGGAGACAAGTACAAAAAAGACTGAGACAGAATCAAGAAAAGAAACAGTTGAAACGGCAAACGAAACAAACGTAGACCCACCAAATGTAATTCCAGAAATCCAGCCACTAACAATAGATGAAACGGAAATGCAGAGTGAAATGGTACAGGAGTGGGGAAACTGTTTGAGCCCAAACAGCACTGGATTAACTGAGATACCAGCGAGAGACCTCCTAAAAAAGGACAAATTTTTTGTTCTATCAGAGGAGGAAGAAGAAGAAGGAACCCCCCAAATGGGAATCTCTATCGTTCTCCTTCCCGTAGGGTCTCCAGCCCGCACATGCAGCATGTTATACCATGCACCCGCATGCCAATCCGCCATAGCACCAGTTAGGGGCTTATGCTTGAGTGGGAATAGAACCAACACGCACTCAAGATTATACAGTCTGTAAGGTTTCAGTACATTATCACCAGGTGTCGACCAAGCAGTGAGAGACGTCCGTCGCCATTGGTTGGCGACTATGACGTTTCATTCAGGCAACTGGTGTGTGGACGGGTGGAAATCGTTCCACATTCCGTCCATGTACGGGGGTCCGAGTCTGAAAAAGCGGGAAATTTCTCGGCCAACTGACACGGAGGCTATGGATTTGATACCAGCCTTGAGACGCCAGTCCGTACTTATTTCAAATTCAGTCCAGTTGTACTAATGGACAAAACCTAATGCCAATATTGTGTAAGCCACCTGTGCAATTAACCAAATAAAGTGAGTCTATGAATTTCGTGTTTAATTTATTCAAAGTTTGAATTTAGGGTACAAGATGTACATAAAAATTTCTAAAAAAAAAATACCAATCAGTCGAGTCTAAATGACTCATATAAGTTTTGTATCACGCTTGATTTTTTTTTAAAAAAGAAAATATTAAACAAGATAAATATTTTTGATCGGGGAACCAAAGGGTCAAATTCGGTATTAATAGAGTTATTATCGAAAAGGTTTTCAAGCCAAAAATAAAAACCTATATCATTTACCCAGGCAATTGAAGGTTGCTCGGCCATTTTCATACCGAGTCCCAGGATGTCAAGGCTTCTCCGGTTTCGGTCAGTACTGGTATTAGGCGGCGTATTCTTTCTTCTGTAGGACAACCCTATACCCCAGTCAAAAGTCCCCATCCTTCCAGTAACGAATTTTCCAGCTCCAAATTTCCGTAGAACTCTGGACTAATGAGCGCCATCTCGCAATTTCTCGTTGAATGGGTAGGTGAGTCTATCACCAATGGGTTGGTAGCTGGGTCGCCGCGGTGGGCTATACATACTAAAGCCACGCTTCCTTTTCTTCTGCTTTGTTGGTAAGTCGTGTCCCATGTAAAGCTCTCTACTCCGCTCCCTACTCCACCTCTTTGGTAGTTGCACATGTTTGCAACTGCTCCCTCCTCTTCCACATGCCGAGAGCCAGTGCAGCTTGTTTAATACTGTCCTGGGCGGGTGCTCCGGTGTTGCTCCCTCGACGTCCACTGCCTGAATGAGCCATGGTACTGCCGAGCGTTCCACGTTATATACGTCAAGCACGGACATGAACGAAAACATCCCTTACACTCACTTCACATATTATATACTATCTACACCAACGAACAAGAATGCATAAAACATACCATATTTACGATCCTCACCAACGGACGAGAATGCATAAAACATATACACTATACTATCCTCACCAACGAATGAGAAAGCATAAAACACACACCTATTTACTATCCACACCAATGAACAGAATGCATAAAACACACCATACCTACTATCCACACCAACGAACGCGAAAGCATAAAACACACTATACTATCCACACAACGAACGAGAATGTATAAAACATACACACTATACTATCCTCACAAACGAATGCGAACGCAAACACACACACACACACACACACACACACACACACACACACACACACACACACACACACACACACACACACATCAGTAAAAAAAGTGAGTGTTTATAGTCACACTACTTCACATTCACACAAATTGGCAAACTTGAATAGTATCTCTTTTCTAGAGATTTGGTTAGCCCTGAGAAGGGCTGGTTTTTTTTAGAACTGCAAATGCACTTGGTTAATGATGACATATCCCAGGGCGGGCACCACACACGCATCGCCGGCTCCAGTCCTGCTCCCAATTCATGCGTGTGGCTGGGAGCGCAGAGGGAGGTTGACTGGCTTCACTATCCCACTCCTCAGTTTGAGGAATAGTGAACACTAGTTCCCTCCTTCTTCTATTCCACACCCTGGGATGATGCTGACGCCGAGGCTCCCACTCTTGCCTCTGTCTTTCCAATTCCTCCCATGCCTCCTCCTCCCAGGTTTCTCTATGGGAGACAGCGGCTCTTGGTATTGGTGGCAGAGGCTGTGGCTGTCTTTGTTGTGGAAGTGGTGGCTGTGGAGACGTTGGTGTCCTCACCTCAGGCTTGACCTCACACAGAGGTCTTAGTATGAGGTGAGGCAGGATCCCTCGCTTCTGTTCCTTCTCCTCTTCTTTCTTCTTATTTTCCTCCTCTTCTTCCAACTGGGCTGCTTCTGCAATGGCCTCCATAGCCAGCTCATCCAGGAGGCGTCTGGCATACTCCAGGTGCATTTGGAGTTCTAACAATTAACCTATTCTGCTCATTCTTTATAGTTGTCTCGTTGACGATGGGTTAGCCAGACTGACGATCGCGTCATTTTGTATACTTGAAGAACGGACGTGAAGGTAAACATCCTCTAACACCAAAACTTACCATCACATCAAATGCGCGGACCTAAAAGAAGCACTTACGTTGCCTTTTTTACTTACAAACACAGACATATATTATCTGACAAGACAGAGAAACGAAGTGCTTATAGACACACTTCTATTTTTTTTAAACATACAAGCACACAAATTTGTTTTGGCAATTGAATTAGTATGTCTTTTCGAGAGTATTGGGGTAGCCCTGAAAAGGGCATTTTTTTGTTGACGGGGAGTGATGGCAATCTTTTTTTACTGTCTAAGATTGCGTCCCCGACTGGCAGCAGGCTTTCCTATACGATACGGCCTGCATCTGCGGAAAGAGAAGGAGAACTCCTTGGTGTCTACTTGACAGTCCACAAAACCTCTGTCTGGTTCTTGTTGCTGCTGCTGCTGTTGCTGCTGCTGTTGTTGTTGCTGTTCTCTCTGTTTCTGAAGTCTGTACTTGTCTGTCCATTCCTCTTGTTCTTTCTTGATTTCCTCTCTGAAGACCTCTTCTATCAGGTCTTGGGCTATGGCTAACATCCTGACATTCTCAGTCTCTTCAGGCTTCGGTATCAGGTTTAGCCTGACACAATGTAAATTGAGGTAAGCTTCGTTCAGCTTGGCTAGTCTGGAAGGCATGTTCATATTTTGACGAGTCAACAGTGGATGGCCAGACTGGAGACCAACCCGCTTTATATGTTTCAAACGCTGACGCGATAGAAAATATCCTTACTTGGTGTTTGCTGAGTTGGAACGCTATGATAGCGAATGTCATGGTGATGGATAGAGAGAAAGTCAAAGAGCATATATTCACAGTCTTTGTTTTGAAAACAAACGACAGACACATTTTTTTTCTTCAAAACACAACATTTTTTCATTCAACCAACAACAAACAAGTAACAATTAACAAGTAACAATAATATCAAACAAATTATTTTTGACAAGGTTGACAACGTTGTGAAATCATGTGAGATTTCCATTGATGGAAGTCATGAGGCCATTGATGTACACTACGTTTCCTAGCTAAAGACAAAAAATAGCCATAATGGTCACAAAACCATCGATCTACTTTCTCATCGTTTCTAAAAGTGTGACGATCAAAATAAGTCACTAAATGTTCTAAAGGATATCCAAGACTGCGTTGATGAAGAAAATACACACAATATTGTCCACACACCATGGAATATGTGCTTTGTAATTTCACATTATTGTATCGTGTCGTCTGGGCATTTCTTCTCATGAAGTCAATGATGTCGTATTCCAAAGGTGGTAATCCATACGAATCAAAATACTCCACACAATCCTCTTGAGGGAAATAGACGGCAACCCAGTGAGTTAGTGGGAGATGACTGTCGCCCGTGTTGATGACATAAGCTTGATGGTCTTGAGGTTTGCGATGAGGTAGTTCATCTTTAGCGCACACGACAGGATTCCAAGAAGCAGTATACGAACTATTGTTCAAAAGGTAATAAAGTTCCCAGGTATCCATTTTTTGTTGTGTTGTTTCTTTTTTTTCACAAGTAATGATAAGTCATCAATTCAATTCTGACTTTTTGTTTGAAACGCTGTCAAGTAGCCGTTTCTTTGCTTCGTCTCCGCACTCTGGGCTATGTGCATGTGCCATCAAATGGAAAGCGATACTGCTGCGATTGAGTCTCAGGCGAATATCCACTCCGTTCAGCAAATACTTGTCTTGCAACCACATGTCCAAATGCAAACGATCCATCAGTTCTAAACTACGAGCTTGCAGGATTTTCTTTCGACGGTTGTTAAAACCCACATTGAGAGGACTGTCATCGACTTCAGGGCTGTGTCGTTAAACGTGTCTTCACCTGCGGTGTCAGGTTTCCATACCACGCAAACATCCAGATGAGTGTTCTTCGCCTCTTTTCCGTACGTCAAGAGATTATCTAGGTACGCTCGGTAAGGGTAAGTATCCATACTGCTGCTGACCAGTTTGTTATTCAAGTACAAATCCACTTTGCTGAACAAGGAATGCATGAAATTGTTGACGAGAGCTACTCTGGCATTGCATCCCGGATTGGTTTTGTCGGTTTTGATCACTTTCAGTTTCAGATACAAGTAACTGCTATTCAGATCGATGTAATCTTCTGGCTGTCCTTTGATTTCAAACTCGATGGGAGCTGAATCCGTCAAAGAGGAGACGGGATGAAATTCGACCCATTGGGATTCTTGCATCGTCATCATGGTGGGTGGCATGGCAAACGGATCCAGTTCCGACTTGGAACAAGCACAAGACTCTCGGTGCATCATTTTCTTTTTTTTAATAGTCAAAAACGTCTAACTCTCGGACACTTTTTCTTTTCTTAGTCTTTCTAGCTCAAGGGGTATGAAGTCCTCTCAAGGGGTGTTTTCGTCGTCTTTTTCTGCTTTGTCCCTGCTGTTGTGTCATGGAAGCAGGAATGCCTGACTCGGCTTTGCCCAAGGCATTTATAGGAGTTTCTCGCCGGCCGAAAATGTCTTTACCCGTTTGAAGTAAAACATTTTTGCCTGCTCTCAAGAAAGCTTCTTTGGGGTTTTGTTTGTCAATGATGACATTTTGGAGAAATTCTTTGCCGTGCGTCAACGCGGCATCTTTCAAGGCGTGCAATCCCCGTGTCACCATCGATTTCAAAACGGGAACCACCGTACGAAAGGCTGATTTGAGCATATCACCTAAACCATGTCCTCGCTGTCGAGCGACTCCTTGGTACACAGGATACATGACTGACAAAAAGTTAGAGTAATCGTTTTCGAAAATGGAGTTTCACTGTGACTTTCCCTTTGGTGAATGGAATATTTTGTCCCAGATCTCCTTTTATAGTAATGTTGACAGTGTCGAAATACGACTTACTAACGGGCAAATAGTGAGGATGTACAAATTCGCGGTGAACGTGATAGGTATTTCCACCTTCCTCGTCAAAAGCCGTGGCAGAATCCACTTTGAAAGGAATGACACACAGTAACGGTACAGAGGTGTGTCCCACCACGTTGTACTCCGCCACATCGGAGTACACAAAGATCAAATTCAGTCCTTGGTTCATTTCTACAGGGAATCGAAAATATTTCGCAAAATCCAAGTTACCGGTCACGGCTGGTATTTCGTTTCTCATCTTGATCATCTTGGGGTCTCCACCCAAAATGTCATACAATTCAGGACAAAATGTAATGGCAAATACTTTGTCCTCTGAAAATTTGATCAGTAGGCGAAGAGATATTTTGTGGTACTCGATTGTGACATTTCTTCTGGCTTTCTCCAAGCTTTTACCAAACATGAAATTGAACCTGTCGGCAATGGCGTTCACCAATGTTGACCACTAAAATAATAGCCCGCAGGAATTTTCAACAGATAAGTGGAGCAATTAGTTTTGGGGTCTTGTGTTTTCATAGAGTCAGCTATAGTGCCACGTTCATCCATGGCTTGTTCCACTTGCGGGTCATGAACTTCCACCGTAAAAGTGTTTTGATTTTTCGACGATGTTTTTGATTTGTCTAGGGTGAATCATTTCCACCAAAGCCACTTCCCAATGGGCTTCGTGATCTAATTGGCTGGCTTGAGGTAATCTGGCCGAGAAACAGCACAAAGTGTTATTGGGAAACACCTCCATGGAACTGTCACTGGGTAACGTTAAGTAAAATTGGTTGTTCATAATTCCACAGTTCTCGTGTCCGAGGAGTCACTGGAAGTCAGAGGAGTGTCTAAAAGAGGATGGTTAGGGTGACTGTTGGAAAGGGGACTAACGTTGGACACAAGACTCCCATTGTTGTTTCCGTTAGAGGAATATTTCAGAGACGGATTGGGAAGAAGGTAACCAATGCAACTGCTAAGTAAAATGGTCCACACTTGTTTGTCTCTTTGTTGCAAACTCAAATTGGCAATGTCAGCACCGATGACACAATACACCACAAAGATTTGGCAAAAAAAGACTATTGGCGTTTTAGGCACACGTTCTCCACACCACACCCACAAGGGTTTCTTTTGTAGATCATGCAGAGAAGAACTAGGCGACGGAGTGGTTACTGCAGTAGCTGGGGCTGTGTTGAAGGGCATGATGGTCATTTCTGTTTATAGTCAATGAGTTGCGAAGCGTCGATCCAAGAGTCAAAACTAGGAGAATATCCTTTCCAACGTACTTTGACTTCTTTGACACGTCGTTTTCCCACTTTACGAGTTCTTCGATCGAGAATGCTTTCTATCTCGTACACGTCGTCTTCTTTTATGGTCACACATTGTAACTCGGGCAAGTAAAACGTTCCTTTTAACACTTCCCCATTCATGTCTTCCAATCTATAGACAGGAGGATAACGGCCACGCACTCATTCAGTGACACAAAACAATTCCGTGGTCCAGTTGGGTAAGTAACCTTTGTCGAAAGTGCGTTTGGTTCTGCCACAATGCGCACCCAATCTCCTGATGCCAACACTCCACCTTTCTTGGGGATAGTCACTGTTGGGGACGTAGCAAACAGGCGCTCGAAGATGACCACTTCGTTGTCAGGAGTCACTTCTTGGGGAGCACGCCCAATCCTCCGATGGCAAGATTGGTTGTACGATTGGACTAGGTGTGGCAAGACGTCGATGTACTTGAGAGTGTGTTGATGCGTAAAATATTTCCACATGCGTTCTTTCAAGGTGGGTTGAAAACGTTCCACGATGCTGGCTTTGGTTTCGGGATTCTCGGTGGTGAAAAATGAATGTCACGTTTCTTCAATTCTTTTTGGAAATCTTGGTTCAGAAATTCGGTGCCTTTGTCAGTTTGCTATCGAAGAGGGTGACGCCCGCTTTGTTTCAACACCAGTTTGAGGGCTCGCACTAACTCACTGCTCGATTTGGAAGTCAATGGCACGGCCCAAGCAAATTTGGAAAAGATGTCGATAACACAAAACAAATATTTGTAACCACGATTGTAGGTAGCCAAATGAGAGACATCAGCTAAATCGGCTTGCCATTGATGATCGATGCCCTCCACTCGTGTGCGACTTCTGGAAAATTTTCGCCGAATGGGTTTGTGTAAGGTGTACGTGGCTTGTTCTTGTAACCAGCGTTGCACTTGAGGTAAACGGATACTTTTCAGTCGAGTTTTGGCAGCACGATACAATTTCTGAACTCCTCCGTAACCTGCGGAATGGGATGGATCGTAGTAAATACTGCCTAACACCTCCATTTTTTAATAAGTGATCCACTCTTCACTGATGCTACTCTGAATGGGACGAGGGGGTGGTTTAGAAACGGATTTACGTGTCCGATGTGCCATGGGTTTAGAAGTTGAAGGTAGTGGTGATGGTGGTGGTGGTGGTAATGGGATGGCTTTGGTCTACCTTTCTTTTTTCACTTCTGGTTTCCCTTCTTTCTTTTTCACTTCTGTCGAAGGAGGAGTGGACATCATCTTTTTTTCACCCAAGCTTTAATTTCTTCTCGTTGGGGTGTAGTGGAAGGGGTCAACAAGGACGCTGCAATCTTACTAGGGATGGGAGCTGCTGACGGTGTTTGAAAGACTTTTCGTGCCTCTTCTTCCTCAGGCATCCGTGTGGTTGCGTCTGTCTTGACCACTGGGGGTGGTGGTGATGGACTTTTCATCAGAGTCTTAAAATCTTTCAGAGTGGGTAGAACTGTTACATCTAAAACTTTCTGGTGAAAGGGTTGCATTCGTTGCAACATTTGACCGTACCAATGCGATTTTTCCGTTTCTGACAAATCGCTGTGATCCATCAACGATTGCAATTCGTGTTGTAACCGGGACATTTCGGTCAAATGAGGATTGGGAGGTAAATGCAGGGTTCGTTGTTCTTGCCAACGATGGTATTCCATCCATCGTTTGTAAGGCACTAAAGGCAGTTTTCGTCCTTCCATCGGATTTCAAGGATCACGTCTGAGATCTTTTGACGCCAGAGGTCCCTTTTATCTTCTTGGACCTTTTTATCTTCCTCCCAGGAGTCTACTAAACGTTCCTAATGCTCCTTTCGGAATGGGTCCTCATATCGTTCCAAGCAAGGGTCCTAACAGGGGTAAAATTCCTCCGCGTTGTAAAAACATCGTTTTCTTTTGACGAATGGGTATTTTTTGTTTTGGACCATTTGGCGAAGAACTTGTCGATGTTTGGCTAAGCATTCTTTCTGATGTTTAGACAAAGGTATCGTGCCTTTCAAGACATTCAGACAACATTTGCTCACGGTATCGATGACATCTTTGGAGGCAGTTTGAATTAGTTTTTTCGCACGGGTGGAGGAGCTTTGGTCAGGACGGACAACATGTCCTAATGTTTGGCTAAACGAGGAGGCAGTCCGTTTCTTTTTCCTTTTCCTTTTCCTTTTTGGACAGAAGAACGACGATGGTGACGGTGTGCACGTCTTGGAGGGGACATCTTTGGGCGTTGAGAAGCACAAAACACTGATCCCTATCGTTTTCCTCGGGTCTTTTTTATACTGGAATGCGACGCCACTGATTGTCTTTACGTCGTATCAACTTGTTGACAGGCAACACACGTCGTGGAGGAGTTCGCAACGGACTAAATCGGGACAGTTCTTGCTTGGATAAATCCAGTAAACTCTGTAACACGCCCGTTCTCTCTTGGACTTTGATTTTGGGGGCAGGTACTTTGTGAGCAGCGGCCACTGCCGCTAAAGAGGAAGAGGGTGTCACCGCTGGAGCAGAAGTTTTTGGAGACGCTCTCTTGCGGGTAGAAGCTGTTTTCTGTGGACTTTTCTTTTTTCTTTTTCTGAGGCTGTTACCTGGTCCTGACACCGTTGCTCTTTTTCTTTTCTTTTCTTCTGGGTACATTTGGGTGTGACTTTTTCTTGGGGACGACTTTGGGAGCATTAGGATCCCATTTTAAGAGGGAACGAATGATGACACCTCCGAGAGAACCGCTACCTCCAGGTTTCAAAATAATTTGCTTTTTGGTTTGAGTCTCGATGCGAGGATCGGCTAGCTGCGTCAAGGCTAAATTGTTTCTCTCAAAAAAAAAAAACGTTTGGTTTGATGTGGAATCTGAATGATGCCTTGCAGTAATTGACGTGCTGTCACCGTAGACCATCGTAAGACTTCTTTGAGACTAGCTTCTAAGACACGAGCACGTATTTGTGGATTTTTGTCGCGACTGATACCGTACAAGGCACGAATCAATTTGATGGGAAGATGAGACTGAAGGGACGCCATGTTGATGATGTGTGAGACAGAGCCGAAGTGACCGAGGATTTTATAGTCTTTTTTTGGTGATTGTGATTAAGTCGACGAAGGGGACGTGTACACGACAGGCCCTCCGTCTTGGCACCAGTGGTGAAACAGATGGGTACAAAATCGCAAATAATCGGGAGTGGTGGGTTTTAAATTCACGAGTAAATAAGAGTGAGGGGTTTGAGTGGCATCGTCATACGCATGAGTCAGCCAAGGCGTTCCTAACTGTTTGGCTAAGACTTCCACTTGCGATTTATCTCTAGGGCTTTTAAACAACACCACGTAATGAGCATTGAGACTGATAGTACGATGGGCTTTACTTTGTTGAAACAAATTTTGGGTGATGCAAATGACACTGGCATTACGATGATGCCCTTTGCGCGTAAACCACAGTTTAATTTCTTCTTCGTCTTCTCCTAACATGTCGTCAAAAATAACCAAATGAGTTTGACTAGGGTCAGACACGATCCCGTCGTCCTCGCCAGGAATGCCTTCCACAAATACCATGGAATCGCCTTGACTTTCTCGCAGAAGGCTATACGCCGAGTGTCACTCTTTGTAACACCACACGATTCGTTGAGGGGGACGATCGATCAAATGATGTTTATGTTCGATCAAACGTTTGACAAATTCGGTTTTGCCGGAACCGCTAGGCCCAGCAATGAGCATGTTAAAGGGATGGCGAAGATACAAGGCCTCCCAACTAGTCCGATCTACGTGTTCGTCAATGACTTTGACAGTGGAGGAAGAGGGAGCAGAGACAGTAGAGGTAGCCATAGAACAAGAAATGTCACTTTTGACACGAAGACAGACAAGACAAGAGTTTTCATATTTTTTTTCAGGACACGTTTATTGTCATCTTTAATTGTGAACAACACGAAAGACAAAATTACATAAAAGCCAAATGGTTAAGTACATGAATAAAAGACACATCAAAACGATCAAAGTGGAATATAAACAAGTATGTGTACAACATTTGTGGTGACCAAGAGGAGGTGTCCTAGGGATAGTGTGTAAAGTTCTTAGAGTCTCTACATTGCGTACAGTCACACAGGGATCCTCCCGGAATAACCTTACGGGGATGTCAATGACAGTCCTGCCCTGAAGAGAGTGGTTTTCCTCGGTGACAAGTTGTTCTTCTTCTTCTGGTACTGTTACTAACACAGGTTTAATAGTTACTCTTTTCACTGAACGTTTTAATTTTTGAGGATTACAAATCATGAGCATAGTGTGCCACTTCTTTAGTCCAAGTCTCGAAACCCCAACTTTTCCAGTCACGTACATCTTTCCAGTGAGGGTGTAAGTCACAACCTACACACACATCGTCGTACACATCTTCAGTACCTAAAAGCTGACGAATTTTGTTTTCCCGTAGAGGTTGAAAAGTATCAAGATGAAAGCGCAAAGCTTTGAGCAGAATGAGTCTCTCGTGTACATTTAAAGGGACCACTTTCATGTTTTTGGAGTGGTATGTACTGTTTGTAAAGAGTCCACAAGGAATCGGCTGGTAAACGAAATCCCAGAAAGCAAGTCACTAAGACACACATTACACGTCGACCCCAATTCAATGGACACAGTTCTCGTAATAGACAATCGTAATCCTCTACCCTTTGAATAGTGTCATTGATTTCCTTCCACGGAATCTGTTGTATCACGAATGATAAAGGTCGCGCCATAGTAGTCCGTTTTTATACCCTCTTTGGTGTAAGGTAATAAGTGTACTTTTTGAACAGCCTCGATTTTATTTTTAGTACCGTACCAAAAAAGTTTAGTCACTAACTCACACACCACACGTCGCACAGAAGTTTCTTCTTGAACTAGAAAGAATTGTTCTTGTAAAGATTTGTTGTAATCCTCTAACTCGTCCGTTGGAATTTGGTGTATTAGGATCACCTTGTAAGTTGAATGAGTGGCATCCAAATATTTATGAATTTCACGCGATTCATCAATGTCTGACCACTGGAACACTTTCATCAGAATCAGTCCTCTTATAGCATTTAGGTACCAGTGGTTCAAACATCGGTGACGTAACGGATGCAATGGTTCTTTGCGTTTCACTTGTATTTTGACGAACTCGCGGTAAATGTGTTCTCTCAATTCCACAGGCAAACCACGAATGTTCTCTTGTAAAGTATCCATAACCATGTCAGTCAAACACTTCTCCTAGAGCGAAAGTAATGGACAAAGTGAGTAATTTCTGACCACTGCCATTCCAGGAATCGGTCAAGAATGTCAATAAAATCTTCAAATGTAAATGGTCTAAAGCGGAATATTCGGAAGAACGCACCCTTGGTCCAGAGAAATCTGACTTGTTTGTTGACTTTTGTCAATTTCCTCTTGTGAATTTCTCGACATAAAAGTTCTACAATCACAAATTGAGATTTGGCTCTGGCAAGTTCCAGCCACATTTCCTTGTAGATCTTCTCTTGCAATTCGTTTGGTAATATTTGAAGATTATTTTTCAAATGGGGTTTAAATACCTGTCTAGGGGTTGTCCAACGTTTGACTCTTAGCCACGTAGCTGGTTTCTTACACGACATGGTATGCCCACTTCAATGACGAGGTCCCACTAAAGGTAGGTAGCAACAATCCGGAGACCATCGAGCATGTTCCAGGTAAGCGGAATCTTTCTTCTCCCACTCGTGAAGTGACACACCACAAATGAAGCACTTGACTTTATCTCCTTCACCCAAGTAGATAAATCCAGCTCTAGCTAATTCTTCGGGGGTAGGTCCTCCCAGATATTTAGGCCATTTTCCTCGGAAGGTTTGGATCCGACATTCATAGTCGCAGTATTCAGGCAAACGCACAGAGAACGAATATTCGTCTTTCACAGGTTCATTTCGATGAGGGTACGGTGAAATATGTAGGAGTTTGCTCAGTTTTACATGACATCCGTAGGGTGGTAGCCGCATGGTTTCATAATGATGACATCCACCATGAAAACCAGTAAAGTGAAAGGGTGTACGATAACGAGTGGCATCGCTTTCGCATCCGTCAGGTTTGACACGCACAGCATCACTTTCCATGGTAGGTATTGTAGTAGCAGTTATCGCAAATTTCCCATGGTGATGTGGTACTGAATTGCTAAGGTCATAGCGTACGGCATCCCTGCCATCACCAGGCACAGCATTGCACTCGAGTTTGCTCTTGCTTGATACTTGCTGTTTGAAAGGATTCATCTTTCTCGCTTGGCAATGGTAGTCACAATGAACTATCGGTCTTGAACGTTGTCTTTTTTTATATGCTGACCAATATCGTCGTGACCGCACGGTAAAGTGAAGTGATTGGGAAGCCGTGCTCGCTTCTGGTACACGATTTGATAGACTTTTTCCAAGGGCCGGCTAACGATTTGGTGTGTGGGTAAAAGTACAGTCATGTGCGGTTCGTGGGTGGTCACTTTAAAATTTCCATCCTGTCCAGACTGCAAGGCTTCTTTCAAGACGAAAAAGTTCACCAGTCGACTGGTGCGATAATTGAGAATCAATCCTTTCACTTTACACTCCGTGTGTACTTCTCCTTGTGGGTCTCGGCATTCGTAGCTGTAATTTTTGGGATCGTCACTTGCAAAACTTAGAATCTTGTTGTCGGGATGCTCGTCCGTCCAGGCTCCTAAATGATCTCCTTCGACGGTAGGGTGAAGTTGACCCAGGCGATCGACGTAGATGCAACTGTCCGTGTCAAAATACAGCACACGATCTCCTAACAGTTCTAAGTTTTAAACGAGCATGGGCTGTCACGTAAGCCGCAATGATGATGTTTCCAAATTCGTCGGCTTCTACAAACTCCAGTTCTTCTTTGTAACTGACTAAGATCAAGTCCTCACGAAGGACTTCCACGTGTTGCATGTATTTGGTTTTGTCGTGAATCATCTGGAAATAGCGGGAAGGTTCTGTCAAATACTCCGTCTTGGGCAAACACGGTCTTTGTGCCATTTTGCCCCACACGCAATTTAACATCACTTTGGCAAACGATCGCCTTCCTTCGTTTTTCTCCACGTGGTCTAAAGTGATGCCTTTCTGCTCCCAGTATTTCTCTTTGAATTTCTTTTGGTCTTCGGGAGTGTCGCACCAGGCATGATAGCCACTGGCTTCTTGTTTCAGTTCCAAAAAAGCATTCACATAGTCTGCGAAAATGCCTTTTTGAGTCTCGTCCCTCTTGTGGTATTTTTCTGTCTTGGGAAAGTGGTAAATTTCGTACACTTCTAACAGTTGGTATCCCAAGTCCAGAGCTTTGAACAATTCCATGCTAACCCACGTTCCCGTCAAGGCGCGTTCTTCCTGAGTGTGCTGACAAGGTTGGTCTTGGTTGCACGTATCGGCACAAGTACGGCACAAGGGAAACATCAGTTTTCCTTTGCAATGATGAGGTAAAACGGTATGGGACAAATACGTGGGAGGCAAGACTTTACATTTGATCAATCCTTCGTATTGGCGAATGTTGTCCTGGTCGATGTGTTCCGTGAGCAATTGCGGGTGCCCTGCAGGAAAGTGACAGTATTGCACACGTACGGATACAGCGAACACACGTCCAAGTATTTGATTTCTTCTCCTTTCTCTTCGTCGGCTTGGTATAGCAAACAGGTGGCATTCGTCCGTCCTCCGTACAAAACTATCCCTTGGGTTCAGTGGGTCCACTAGCTTGTAACATTCCACGATACGCTTAAACTCCCACATTTCTACCACTTGGTATCCTTGCTCTTCTAACTTCAAGCGTCGCTGACAAGTGGTCTGGTACAAGTCTTCCATGGTTCGTTGTAAAAACTGATTTGTCGTCTTACGTTCAGAGTAGCAGATGTGACATCCGTGATATAAGCACCCGTTAAACTCGTACACGATCTTGGGGTTTTGTAAGTCCCAGCCATCCACCGAATACCTTCCGATGGTCTTTTCGCCTCCTCCGTTGCGAGCATGTTGGATCCATCTGTCTTCATTGTCGCACAAGTAATGTAACCAGCGTAGGGCTTTGGCCGAGTATTGACGTTTGACAAAATTGGTCGTTTCAGGACTGATGACAGCCAGGGTGTTTTCGGGCATGAATCGTTGACGGTACACTAAGAAACACGCTTTGGCAATAGTGCAGGATTCTTTCAAAGGATCGATCCCTCCGTGTTCCACGAACAGTTCTCAAAATTTTCCACAGCAACGCCGTAAAATGTCCACGTCGGAACGACAATATTTTAACATTTCTTCTTGAAAGTTGAAGGGGTCCGAGGCGTGAGTCTGGTACGAAGCGTAGAAAGCTTCTCGTTGTTCGGTACGCATGTTGTTGGGGTTGTAGTAGTGAGCCTCAGGCAAATGGGGTAGAACGGTGTGTTGATTGGCTTCGGTATTGAAAAAGTGCGGAAAATAGCCCTTGGCCATTTCTGTCATTCCAAACGTTTTAGGCATTCGGCTCAAAGGCATGGCCAAGTAACTCGTCGAATCTTTAAACTGCACTTGTCCCACTTGCATGGAAATGATTTTGGCTCCGTTCAAAGTCATTTTTAGGACGTTCGGTACTTTGTTCCGTATAGTATCTCAAAAGAAACTGTCCATCGTATCCCGAGAAATTGTGAGCCATCACCGTGGCATAGCGACGACAATCTCCATAACGTTCGATGTCTTCTTGGCTCCACTTCTCGTCGATAGGGTCTAAGATCTATTGGGCGAAATCGATCAATGTGTTTGGTCCCCGAAAGATTTTTTCACGTCCTCCAGGAATCTATCTACAGTGAGGACAATGAGTAAAGATAGGCTCTTGGATGCACTTTTCACACGCTCGGTGAGACACGCAGAAATTAGGAATGTAAATGCCGGTCTCTTGCATGCATTCGAAATCGAAAAAGATGAAATTCCCTTTCTTCTGGTCATCTTCATCCTCTTCACGTTTGGAATGGTATTTTTGAATGTAGCATTGGTGTTCCAAGTCCACGACATGGCGACAATGTGACATCGCTTCTTTCCTGAACAGACGTGCTCCTTGGCATTATTGGTACGCATGCCTTGTCCACAAGTAGGGCACAACCTCAGGAGCTGACAAGCACTTTTCTGCTGTGAACCTTGCGTCTTCAGATGTTGTTGGTAACAAGTTGGACTGACAAACGTGCGCTGACAAGCAGAGCAATGCACTCGTTCTTGTCCTTGGTCCAGACAGGGCTTAGAGGCTAAACATCCCTCACATTTCGATCCTCAATGCTTGTGTTGCTCACGATTGTTATAGCCACAGTCACATTTCTCACTGTAATAACTGTATTCCAGGAATGCAGTGATACTGGTAATGGCATCAAAATGTTCATCGTGATGATAGACGTGAATGTATTTTCCGTCTTTGATATATTTGCCTCGAAACATCAGAGGTCCGCGCACTTCTTGAGGGTGCACTTTCAAGGTGTAGCGTGGAGCCAAGACGTCTTGCAACTATTGCATTTCAGGAATGCCACAAGGTGTGTCTTTGTAAAGGCCAGCTTGCTGTAACAGGAGTTCTGCTTCTCTTCGTTGTTTGGCTCGGCTAGATTGTTGAATATTTTGCCAGGCTCTTTTCCATTCTGCCGTGTCGTTCTTGTCGGCATACGTTCGTCCCACCACGATGGTATGGGCTAAACACATCTGGTCTTGAGGGTTGTTAATTCGGACGAGGCTCGTTTTGGTGATGCGAAGATCGTCCATCAATAACGCCTTTTTGCGTCCGGTCCCTTGGGGAAGAAACGTGGGTCATGAACAGTGTCGCTTTTCCGTCGGTGATGTGAAACCTGTCGTTGGATTATTGCACGTGTTGAATCTTGTCGATGACTTTGGAAGGTGTCAATTCTGATGGACTGCTAAACTCGATCCAAACGGGGGACTTCAAACTGTCGTGATGAATAGAAAGTCTCAAGCGATCGTCTTCTTTGGCTTCACATTGCCGTTTCAGTGTGGTTAACAAAGAATCCCACAGATCGGTTATGAACCCTTCTGCTTTCTCCAACGGTACGTCGGACTTGAAATCTTTAAACTTCACCGCGTACGTGTAGGCCGTGGTTCTAAATTTTCTGGACGAGAGTTTTTCAGTCTCTCGAATGTGGTAGTACTTTTCAGAGTTTACTGGTGGTGATGGATTTGACTGGGTGTAGTCTCTCTGGGCCTAGATTCTGGCTCACTCATCTCATTTTCAAAATCGCTGGCATGAATTTGAGCCAAGACTTCAGCTACTGTGCGAGGCGATAAATCACGTTTCTGCCTCTTACTTTCTTCTCCTTTCTTTACGAAATGATGCGATCGTTTCATCTTGACTGCAAAAAGTCAGATGACTACATTTGAAACGCCATGGACCCCTATATATCCATGTCAGGCTCAGTGTATATATAAAGGGTTGCTGCCTTCCCTCTCAGTATTCACTTCGCTCTCAAGCTGACCAGCACGATGGAAGAACCCACACAAATTGAACTTCTGATTAGAGCTTTGCGAGGCGTCATACGAAAGTTTTCTTCAGACAAACCAACGGACTACTCTCCCTCCTTTCGAGATAAAAGTCAAGATACTTGCTATATCTGTCAGAAGAAAGGGCATTGGACTACAGAATGTCCAGATCGTCAAAAAAGCAAGACCAGTGTCAGAAGAGACAAAAGTCAAAATACCTGTTATCATTGTCAAGAGAAAGGACATTGGTCTTCAGACTGCCCTAAGAAACAACAGGAGCAGGAGGAGGAAGAAGAAGAAGAGGTGCTCTCGGCAAAGGAAGAACCTCGACACATTCAGAAAGAGAAGACAGAAAAGAAAAGAAGACGAGACAAAAGTGAGGAAGAAGAGGAGGAAAAAACTGTGAAAGTGAAGAAAATCGGAAAACAGAGAGAGTGAAAGAAGAAAAAAGATACAGAAGAAGTCTATGAACTTTTTAAAAGTGTTGTGTTATGTTGTGTTGTGACATTGAATTGTAAATATTTGTACCAGAATAGACCAGACTGAAAAAAAAACGTAACTGTCTCTTGGTTTTGATTGTTTAGAATAATAAGGGTCTACACTCGCGCACTCACAACACGTATATCATAGGTTTAAACAAGGGCTTTTTGAGTTTTAATTGATTTTGGCCAAATGAATATTATCTCTTTTCGAAAGAAGTGAGTGGCCCTGAAAAGGACCGTTGGATGTTTGTTTTTTTCTTAGAACAAACTTAGGAACGAGAAGCAATCAACTTTAACTGCCTTAAGCCTTTGCCACGGCCAAGGCCTACTTCTGGACTTGCTCCTGTCAATGATTTGGTAGAAATCACTAGGGGTGGTATCTCCGGTGTAGTAATAGGGTTAGACTGTTTGGCTCGGGAAGGTCTTTTTCTCTTGGGTCGTAATAAAGAAGTCTGATACATTTGTTTCAGGCTTCTTAACTCGGCCAAAATGTCCAAGAGTACCGTTACCGTTTGAGCTTCACTGTTTTCCTTCACTCCTAGACCTTGTTTCTTCTCTGCTGCTTCTTTCTGTCGTTTCCTTCTTGCCTCTTCTTCTTCTCGCTGTTGCTGTTCAAGGAGAAATGCTTGTTCTGCCTCTTTCTGCTGCTGTAAAAATTTCTCCAATTCTTCTTTCTGTCTTTGTTTAAAATCCTCGACATGTGGTACAGAAGGAGAAGGTGGCGAAGGTACTGGTACTGGAACAAATTCTTGCGAAGAGAGAAAATCTACTAAATCCCAATTGAAATCGGTCTCTTCTGGAAGTAGCGCTGTGTTAACTTTGGTAGCCACTGCTATGTCATCGCTTCTCGTCTCCACAGCCTGTACACCCCAATTCACTGTCTTCTTAGTTTTAGTCATGTTTCACAAAACAATGTCGCATCGATTCACTGCGCACAGACGCTAGCGCACCTATACAGGGAATGTCACAGGTAGCTCTCTTCGGACTGGAAGACAGACTCCGCGAAGTGACTGAATTTTGTAACGCGTGTTGGGATTGGTGAACAATTTCAATCCGTTTCGATCCGCTCTTCCACTATAAATAAACGCGGTTCACTTCATTCCCTTCACCTGTTCCTCCTCACAAAGATGTGGACCAACGTTGAATCGTCTACCCTCGTATCGTCGATGCTGTTCCGTACGGACTTACACATGTATGTGAGATCATCATTAGGATCACCGAGACAAGCGTTTGGAAAAGAAGGACCTATGTGGAAAGACAAGGCTGTCTGAAGCGAGTTCTGATTTATGGACCAGAGGTTAGACGAAGTTTGAGAAAGAGAAGAAGACCTATGCGATGCCCTCTATGTTAACGGAATGGTGTTAACATAACAAACAAAGGCCCTTTTCAGGGCCACTCCACTGCCTAGAAAAGATTTATTCTTTCTTGCCTAAAAGAAATTTAAAACATACTGTACTATCCACTGACACGAACGCAAATGCATAACACTTTGTATAGAAATGAAACAGGTGGCATGACGTCACGGTACTTGCTACATTGTTGCAAGTGACCAGTACCGTGACGTCAAAATATATACAAAATTCCCATTGTCCATAGACGTACCCAGGCTGATATTTTGTCCGTAGAAATCGTGTCGTAGACGTGCCGGGGGGGGGGGGTCTGTAATGTATTTTCCCATTGTCCGTAGGGTGCCCCACTATACTACTTATATGACACTGAAATATGTATTTGTCGACAAACGATATCTCAGAACAGTATTTCTCATTAAAGTTGCCTGTCTAATTCTAGCAGGCGTCTCAAGTATATTTGGAAATGTATGCAATATTTTCTTCCTACAAGTTATCGACGTATTAACTGAGGCAATTGACAGCTAATCATTATTTACAGACATGATTTGATATATTTCTTGGCGATCTACATTAAATACTCATTACTAAACTGCCTACATTTGGCTGTCGATAGATCCTTTATTTTATAACAGTCAAGAGTCCTACAAATACAGACATTCATCGTGAGTAAATGGCTGTTTGCAAACAACATTTACTATTACATAATATTTCCTTAATGTCACTTTTTAATATCAGTCTTGTCGCAAGTGGAACTACTTTTACAAGTTAAACAACGTTACAATGAACACCGGCCAGATGAAAATTATTTTATTCAATAAATTAACTTCCTTAATTATGCAAACTCTCAGTCTCAGTGCGTCTGACATTGAATCTTGGAATACCCCTCCCCCGGTCCGATCTAGTAATTAACGTAGAGAACAAGGGGACTAATCAATCAGAATTTGGCTGGGTTATGCATCTTTTATACACCAACATTGTATAATCATTTAATAGTATTGCAACGAGTATACTGGAAAAGAGTTAGCACCGTTAACAAAGAATAAGAAAGTCGTGATGTGGGCTGGTATGGGCACAAAGGGAAATTAACATTAAGCTTTAGATTTAACATTATTTCATAGGTTTAACATGGTGGGTCGACATGTTTACAAAGGAAGTCTTAATGCTAAAAATGACCATAGAATTTACAATGTGAGTCCGTGTCGGACCAAAGGATAATGTAATCTTAATATTGAATACCTCATACTTACTAACAAATACGCGATTTGAACTGACCATCACCCCTAAGTATGGGGGATAAAATCACACACTATTACGCACAAGAGGGTAGGAGTGCAAAACACACACACACACACACACACACACACACACACACACACTACCACACGTGGGTATTGGTTTAAGATTTATTTTTGAATAGACATTGACATATACAGCATAAAACACAATGATTAGCAATGACTGGATATTATCTATTTTTTAAGAGAACTCGATGGTCCTAAAAGGGTAGTTGGGGTGGTTAACCAAAGAGGGTAAAAATATGTTACATTTCTTAGACCGGGCTTTTCTCTCCCATTTCTTCAGCCTCTTTTAAACTCTTGTCCAATTTTGTTTCAGACGTTCCTGCGCTTGTTCCCTCTTTATTTTGCTCCCGATCCGTGTTTAACTCGCTCCAGAAACGTTTGATCTTTATTGGCCCTTCATCCATGATTGATTTAATCAAGTTTCCTCTACAAATATCCCTTCATTCCACCGGCCTATTAGGTGCCTATTACTCCGCTTTAAACGTGTACATGCTAACTTTTCCTCTTCCCGATGCTAAAGCATCTTGACGAGTTGACATGGAGTAAATGCGCTTCTACAGCCGGATCGAAGTCAATTTTGAGGTGTTACCAATCAAAATGCGGGTCACATATTTCAGTCATGGTGTGTTTTATATCATTCAGTCAGAGTACAAGACAATGTTGGACGTAATTTTCCAATCAGAACGCTGGACGACATTATACATCCATATTATCACTCACACTGATAGACAATAAAACAAGATTAAAAAGTAGAGGGTTGGGGTATTATTTTTTGTGCATTGACAAAGACAAACATAAAACATAGCAGTTTCTCTGTTTCAGAGAGATCTGGATTGCCTTGAAAGCAGTTGTTTGGTTTGGGGTATTTTTTCCAGCCAGCACGCTACATTAGTGAAGGTGACGGCACCTCTTTACCCATATGTTTCCACGTCAAAGACCTACAGAAAAGGAGAAGCAAAGAGTCTGGTTAGCCTCACCTTTCCAGCATCCACTTGAGGGACTAGGGGTTGCTCTAAATGATAATACAGTCGTTGCTACAACTCTTTCTCCAGCTCTGTCTCGCGGTCTTCTTGCTGGACCTTCTCCCACTGTTTGGATCTTCGTCGCTGCTGTTGTCGTTGATGTTGCTTCTCTTCTTCCTTCTGACATTTCTCTTCCTCCCACACCCTCTTTCCTCATTCTTTTTCTTATTTCATCATCTTCTGCTGCATCAACTCTATTGTCATTGAAGGAGACTAGTGTTCTTTTTACTGATCTACTATTTGGAAAGAACTCTATGAATAAAAGCAAGTAATGGAAGTCCCTGACCTTGTCTAAATGGATGGTGACTTCTGTAAGTCTTCCATTAATACAAGAACTCATTTGTCTCTGTCGAACCGACAATGGAAGGAAAAAGTAGTGAAAGCATCGTCTTTTGTACTAGACGCACGGGTGTAAAGGAAAACATCTCTCAAAGTAGAGATTCGTAGCATATTTTTACAAATTCAAAGATCGATGGAGTCAAAATTATTTTCCTTTCAAAAAGTCAACGCCGTTTAATAAAAGACAAAACAAAATTCACATTTTACAGGCTGAACTCCGCTGGGTGAAACGTCAACAAAGAATGAAAAGGGAGCTGTAGGGCTGGTCCCTTCCTCTTCATGTACAACTGACAAATGCCAAAGAAGCAAATATTAAAAGTGGTCGTAGTTACAAGATTGGCAATTTAGCGGAGGAAGACTAGACTTCTAATGAAGGACATCGTCTTTATGGTATCTATGAACACTAAGTTTATAGGCTAAAGACAATAGATGTCCATATTGTTCATAAACTACGTGTTTGTTTGTTATTGTTTTAAGAGAAATCAATTCCAAGACAAGTCAGTATATGTTCTAATTGATGTTCTTGTACTTGCAATTGTAACTATTTTTGTCCTGTTTACTTTTGGTCCATTACTGATTTTGTGAATGTGTTTGGAACATTATAAGTTTATAAGCACTTTTTGAAGAAATCCATTTCCTCGCCTAAAAGCTGCATCTGTTGAAGAATGCAGTCATGGGGTAACCATAGTTTTCCAGATGAGTGCTACCATTCGAAAGCCACTTTTAACAAATATCCTAAACAATATCCGTTATTATTCACTGGGGAACATTTTTGGAAAATTGAGTGTCAAATTTTCCTTTAGAGAATAAAATATTTTGTCCAACAAACGACCCTATTTGCCCTCAAGCCATATGGTGGGCCCTAAAAATTGACGTAGGTCAATTGAAAATATGTATAAATAGGATGATGATAAACAAATAAGTCATTTCTATCTTGAAATCAGTATGTGAAATCCATTTGTTATCAGAGTTTATAGTTGTATTCAGATATAATTCAGGAAGATTTATTTATTTAAATCATTCATTGGAATTACTAAGTGCTCTTTGACTGGATTACCACATTATTTTAGGGATTTTTGTGAATTCATTCAAATATTTTCTTGATTGTACAATTGGAATATCAGGACAGTCAAAACTAATAGTACATTCAAGACTTGGTAAATCAAGACACAATGACTTTGGAATTCATTCGGGACATTCTACACTTTTGGACTTGTAATAGGACATTTTGGATTATCTGGAATTTAAGTCACAATACTATAAGTGTCTTGAATTTTAAAACTGCTTTCTAGGAAAATAAGTTGTTTGTTGAATTTTACCTAACTTATTGGTTTTATTTTCTTTCTGCAATATATTTTAAGACCAAGAGACGTAATAGAACAAGCAAGCTAGGATTACTTAGATAAGGAGATACTCTAATAACAGTAATATTACACAGCAACACAGAGTCATCGAAGGTAATGAAAACCAAAAGAATTTTTTTTTAAAAATCGAATAAAGGAGAGGAAAAACAACAAAAGCGCTCAAACAGATTTATAAATCTTATGCTTGTCCAGTTCCTTGAAAATGCAAAATGCAGCACAGAAAATAACAAAAGACCTTACAACAGAAGAGCTCTATGAAACATTTCTAAATATACGGAGGGAGAAAATAAATGAAAGTCCATACAATCAAATAACAAGAGTGTCTAAAAATAAGAGAATAAATATTAAATCATTGACAGAATAAAGCTACAAATGGCAACCGAGGAAAATATACTTATTTGGCAGTGGAGCGCGCGTGACCTTAGAACACACGCCCACTACTTCAACGTTAAATTAAAAAGATTACCAAACAACCAATGTAATATGCATTCAAGAAGCACACTTGAACAAGACTATAAACATCCCCAAATTAATAGGCCATGACGCTAAATATATGAAACATCGCTACTCAGCCGCTAAGGGGGAAGTGGGGCTAGTGAATTATGTTAAACAGAAATATCATAGTTGTGGAACAATATAACACACGAAATAAAACAACCTTAGGATTTAGAAATACAGGCAATTAAGGTCCAAGTACAGAACCACCCCATTATAATCGCTAACTTATACGAACCGGCACAAAACAGAACTTCGTTCTAAAAAAGATTACCAAATTTACAAAAGAACTGGGGAAAGGGTGATAAGACTTCATAAACTTTAAAGCGCACAAGGAGGTACGAGGAAGTGATGAAAGTAACTGTTTAGAGAGAACAACACAAAAATGGACCCAAAAATATTAAACAAGGTCTCCAACACCTGAATAGATCCTAGGAAAGGAAAACAGAGCCTTCACTTTGCACAACGAAAATAGCAGAGGTCACCGAATGGGATGTCGAAAATACGAAAACCCTTTTCCTATAATTATAACTATAATACTTAAGACCCCCAAATTAGACACATCACCCCAGCGAACAGCTGACTGGGTATATATATTTGGAGAACTGAATAATGTAAGGTAGCCGATAAGGATAAAAAAGAGTCCTAAATAATTCCATAGAACAAAAAGAATTCATGATATTGCAACCGATTAAGAAACTTAGGGGTAGACACAAGTCTTTTACACCAAATATACCTGAAAATAACAATAAAATTAAAGCAGAAGGATTTGATCACACCAGGAGCGACGCCAACTTAAGTGACAAATTAAAAAATAAATATAAATATAAAAAGAAAGGATTTGAAGAAAATCGTAACCTCAGTATTACCGTTCAAAGAGGATAATAATGGCCCATTGAACGTACCAATCGTTAAATCCAGTCGGGAAGAAAGCTATATACCACCCCACCCCCGGGTGGATACATTAGGATAGGAACTATCGAAAAAAGCATCATAGAAAAATTATTAAGTCATATGGACTTAATTAACAAAATTTAGGAAACAGGTATAATACCACAAAGATGAAAATGGCAGTAATAATCGCCATTCTCACAAAGAAGATACATTCACAAAAAGAAGAAACAATCAGAAGATAAAACATTATACAGCACAATCTCACTTACAGATAATGTATGTAATATAATAGGAAATCATGAGAAACAATAGACTAAAATATGTTCTGGAAAGTCAACGCTTAATATCAAACACATAAAGCGGATTCCGTAACAACCGTAGTACAATAGACAAGCTAAAAGACTTGAATCCACAATTAGAAAAGCATTTTTAGCATAGAAAGCACAAAAAAACCCAATAAATAAAATCAACAAAACAAAACCAAAACAAAACAATCAAGATATTTAACGGAAATATCTCTTGACCTGGAAAAGACATATGACCAAATGCGGACAAGAGGGCTAATATATAGCTTAAAAGCTACGGGATTGACGGCAATATGCCCAGTTGGGTTGCAAACTTTCCACCAGACGGAAAAACTCCGAACAATACATAATAGAAAATGGGACCCCACAAGGAAGTTTAATTTGCCCAGTACTTCTCAAAATAATGATTAACGATCAGGAAAAAACTGTTGACTCTAATTAATTACATCGATCCCAAATCGCGTACGATAGTGGAATATATCAAACTGGGAAACAGACACTAATAGGAAAATTACAAAAAGGGTTAAATGAAATATGTCAATAGGACGATAAATGGGACACTAAGATATCGCCACAAGAAGGAAACAGTAGGTGTTGTCTTCCGTACATGAAAAATAAAATACCCAGCGATAAGCTCATGGCTAACATAAAAAGAATTAGATATTCCAAAAATCAAACTAGAACAAATAAAATATCTTCAAGACCCATCCTGGATCTGCCACACCACGAAAACAGACTTTAAAATCAAACAACTCAAAAATAAGACCATCCAACAGAGCGTAGAGCATCGGTGATCGCTCATATTTAAAATAGGTATACGGTACAGTGCATATACACACAAACACATAGAATGACTGAAGACCTAAACGAGACAGAGGCAGGAGTGGTAATAAATTAGTTAAACATGGGTTTTAGAAGGAGACTAGCAGTCGAGTTTTTCGCCTCGCTATGAGTCCTAAATGTCATCAGAAAATATCCGATAAATTGCGCAGTCTTTCTGAGCGACACACTCGCCCTCCTAAAATCCTTGGCCTCCAACCACTAAAAAAAGCATACAAGCATGGTTAACTACCCAGGAAACGTCCTAAAATAAAATTGTTGAATTCGTATGGATCGCCTTCCACATCAACATTCCTTGTAATGAAAAAGCTGACACATAAGCGAAAGCAATCTGAACGAACCTAAAGCTATAAAATGAAGTGTACAGCGTCTAAAAAATATAGAGATTTGTCTGGTAAAAAATTTTGACTAAAAGTGGCATGTATCATGTGGCACGTAGGGAAAAAGTAGAAACTTCTATAAAATACAAAATAAAGTAAATAGAAAAATACAGTATCCGACAGTCCACAACACATATAACACCAATATATTAAATAGGATAAGCTCAGGAAAACATTATTAGCAGGATGCACAGAGAAAAACCTAATAATAGTAACATGTATAAAGTGCCCACACTGCCCGACACCGGAAATATTTGAGCATGCGCTAAATATATGCTCCAAGCTTGACAAGGAAAGGAAAGTGTTTAAAGAACAATAAAACAACACTAGTCCACCAGACACATATCCGAAATACCTAGAAGCAACCTCCACCACCCAAAACAACAAAAAGACATAGGGACTACTTATAACGATCTCCTGGCATTTATATTAAAAATAGAAAAGGAGGAAAAATATTAAATAACACTAAGGGTGAAACTTTGACAGTCTGGGACGGGAAAGGAAACAATATGACCGCTAGAGGGAGGTTATTGGATATATCTATTCCACTTTGGTTCAGCCCAAAATCTCCACTCTCACAGGCGAAAGAAATTTCCACTTCCAAATAGCGACAACAACACCTGCTTAATACCCCCACTCCCCTTAAATGATGATGTCTGCCCGGAATAGAGGAGGAACAAAGTAGAGCCACTGGAACAGCGTGGGATAGGTATATCACTCCCACTAGAGGAGATGGTCTGGCCCACTCCAGTACCACCTCCTAAAAGTGTCTGACAAGCTGACTTGAAACATAGCCAGAAATAAAAAAAATACAAAGTAATAGATACAAATTAATAAAATAGGTAAATAAGTAGGTTAATAAATAACTACCTAACTAAATAAACACTAATGTATATAAAACGAGTGCTCTTTTTAAAAAAGGTGGGACAAATACAACCGCTGAACGGCGGGGGTTGGGTATATCACTCCCATTACGGGAAATGGTGCGTTTACTGACCCACCTCCGCTGTTACAAGCTAAGAAAGTCCTGGAACCGACCAGCTAACTTGAAAAGTAAAAATACAACTCACAGTTACCGAAATAATAAGTAAGTAAATAAATAAAATATAAATGACATTTATGGTCACAATAAATAATAACAATAATAATAATCTCGGAGGATATGAGTATTGAGCCGCTAGACAACACAAACAAACAAACAAAAAGCACTATGAAAAGATGACGAAGACGAGGGGAGAGAAGGCTGAAGCAAGGACACAAGGTGTCAGTAAAGAGGAAGGCACAAAAAGTGACAGGAAGTTACATCCTACCCTTGATTAGTAGCTGTAGTGTTACTGGTCACTCCAACGGCGTGTTGGATAGTGTGAGGTGTTGGATAGTAGCTAACTGGGTCTTCATCACTCTAAATGGCGTGTTGGATACTAAATGCGGGGTGTTGAATAGTGGATGGTAGATGTTGGATGATAGATGACTTGGTATTGTTCACTCGAAGAGACATATTGAATTACTGTGGGGAGTGGGTCATTCCAAACCACATATTAGATAGTAAGTGCGATGTGTTGGATAGTTAAAGTGTATGTTAAAACCTATTGATGTTTTTAACATTACAATTCCCTTTGTTCACATACATGCATACCACGTTCAAACAAATATATATATATATATATATATATATATATATATATATATATATATATATATATATATATATATATATATATATATATATATATATATATATATATATATATAATGATACAATAGGAAATTTCATGTAAATACGTAACATCACATTTCCCCATGTCCCCATACAGACCCACATTGTTAAACCTATCCCCATGTCCCCATGCAGACCCACATTGTTAAATCTATGGATCTTTTTAACATTACGTTTTCCCTTGTATTCGGATAAACACACATGTTAAGTTTATATATCAATGTTAAACTTATATCATGATATTAATTTCCTCATGTACCCACAGAGGTCCATACGTAATATTAATTTCCCCTTGTATCCGTACCAGCCCAAATTACTACTTATGAACTAGCAACAACCGATTCCAAGTTAAAGGGAGTTTTAGAGATTCTTGAATTAATGGGTGTAAGATGAATTTACTTATTTGTATTCGGATCACAATCAGTTTTCTTATATAGTTCCTACATTTGTTGTGTCAGTACTGAATTTTCCATTGTATCCTAATCCTAATAAATCATATGTTTATCGAAAGCATCTTCAAATACGAACTCTCTGTGAAGTTTTTTTGTCATAGGCTAACCTGCACTTTTGAGTGAATGGACTGTAAAGAAAACAACGTGCAATGAGTTAGTTATTTTACTTTTGGACCAGCAACAATGCCTTGTTACTTACTATGCAGAGTCGCAAAAATACACACAGACAATTACACCATAATCCTCTTGTTCTTTTTAAAAAAAAGTAATTTCCTTTATCGTGAATGCTTAACTCTAACTCCTACATGCCTACCAAAAAAGAAGGAAGAAACACTGTGACCTATTTTTACTTGCAACTTAGAGGTCAATCCTACATATAATTCTTTTGACCGACAAAGATAGCCAAGATGGTCCGAATGTGATTTACTCCCTGCATTAACGCGTGAATAGAAGTGGTATGTACACCATCAATTGGTCAAGGACGTGATCATACATACACAAACATTTGACGCGATTATCTCACTCATTTCCTTTTTAACATCAAGTATGAAAAAGGAATACTATATATTATCTTGATTATGAAACCATGTAAAACACACACATACCTAAATCCACAAAATACACCGTTCGTCTGGTCTTTAACCTCGCTATTGATCCCTACTTGAACAGTATGTGATTTGATGGCGTTGCATTTAAAGACAAACAGTAATCGTATTTTGTACGTATGGATTAAATGGAAAATAAAATATGCCACAGTTCCCCAAAATTAATTATTCTCTCAACTATTTTTCTTAAATCGGCTGGAAATAAAAATACGTGATTTTCATAGATGATTACATTTGACTTCTTTAAGAACCAGTTCAAAAAGCTAATTGGTTGGTAAATAAATAAATATACAAATAAATATCAAGGTATAAATGTAAGGTCAGTGGGGTCCAGGGGCACCCGCAAAATTATTTTTTGATGGGAGGGGAGGGCAAACATGTAGTGATCAGCTATTTAGTTTTACAGATGTAGGCCGAAATATGTATAGAAGTGAAATCGGGGTGGGGGTCTTGTTTCTATGTCGGGCGGCCATGATAAGGTAAAATAAAGGGACGAAATATATGGTTAACGATAAACATAATTTCAACAATATAGCAAGATAAAGTCTCCGTTAGAATATTAAATAGCCACATCAAAAGCATATGTGTTATTGGGAATATGATGGGTATCACGAATTAACGGGTTAAAATTTTGCACAAGATGGAGATTAAAAATTGTCAACATGTTCTTTATCATAGTAGCAATGATTTATAGTGCAAGCCGGTGATCAAAATGACAACATCTTGATAAACATACTTGAAGCTTGAAAACATTCTTGAGATGTATTGTTAGAATTTGATGTACGATCGAAGCACGGTAAAATATTCGGCTAAAACGCCTATGTATCTGATATTAGACCGAGAGGGGTTTAACGGAATCATAAATAATTCTTACTTAGCGATTAAATTGAAGATTGTAAACATCGACTTTCAGATTTTAATGATTAATCTTAAAAAGATTATAACCAGGTGATTGAAGGGTGTCTGATACGTGGTGTTATTATCCCACTTATAAATAATATACTCAGACGGCGCCTTTCTTCATTTGCAAGAGTGTTGACGCTGACCACAACATAAATTTTTAACATCGTATGAAGGGCTATAAAATTTGTTGCTTTTCAAAATGTTTTTTCTTAGATACCAAATATGCTAATCATTCAATGCACAAAATGAATGTAAATTGCATCGTTTTGATATCTCAAGCTTCTATCAGGCCATTGCTCATTCTCGGAAATATAACTTTATGTCAATACATGTTTGTGGATCTCGTTTAAATCAAATAGAAGACCTCCTGGTGAAACGGTGAATCGCGACAGGCTGAGAATATGAGTATGTCTGAGGGATCATATGAAAACACAACTGGAAATCAATGGTTAAAAATTTTTTCCCGAGTGAACGGCACACCTGGAATATTAATTTCGTTTTAAAAGGACCCAATAAATGATAAAAAAATAAGAGAGTTTGATTTGCTTGAGAATTGAAAGAGTACCCAAAGTAAATAAAGGATATTTATAAAGTCCCATTGTCGAATTGACAAAACCAAATATAAATCAACAGACGTTGACAAACACGGATCTGTGTATTGGGACCCGTGCAAGATGGAGATATAAAATTTAGTCGGTCATATTATTCTTCAAGAAGATTAAGCACAGCAAAACTTATCTTTGGTCCCATTAATGACTGGAATAAAAAGATTCAAGTATTAAAAATGACAATATGTGAAACACGTGCATTTAGATTAGTGTCAATATGTGCTTATAATGTAGCAATCCCACCCACCCCCCTTACAAAAATTTAGTATATAAATTGTTTTTCGTGTTAAGAGTAAATTGTTAAAAGAAACGAATCTATATTTTACTTCATTTATGTCTCAACTGTCTTCCATCTTTATCAAATCTCTTCCTTCATTCCTCCTTGAAAGGTATAGTCTGCTTATATCATCTCTTGGATTCAGTGCACTGTGCATAGACATTCAGAGTAACGGCTGGATCCTGATTGTTTAGGATGTCTGCCTATGGTGTAATAAAACAAAACCTGTATCCTATTGTAGCTCTGTTTTTACTTACTACAAAAAGTAATGTTGGAGTCTCTCGAAACATTTTTCGTCGTTTCTATGGTAACCAAGAGAATGAATAAAAAACAACTACTCTACGTAGATTTACTGAAATTTAGCAATATATTTCAAAACAGACTTGAAGAATATATGCTCTTACCCTCATCGACTTCCAGTTTCATTTAACTTCTTAATTTTTGTAAATTCTAATTTTTAAGAAGGAGAGCTTGTTAAGTGTTTGTTAAGTATCTGATGGACGAATATTCTAAAACGTTATTATACTTTTCTGCCTCACTCTGAAAGTCAGAGCTTTATCTCGAACGTCGCAGGACAAGAAATCAAATGTAGCAGATCGACACACCCCATTTGTTTCTATGATTGTTTTATAATGAAAATTCATGCAAATGAGAAACATCTGTAGATTTTAGACAGAAGAGTGATTTTATACTTCCTACAGCAAACTTACCTGCACAAAAGTACATTAATACATGCATTTCTGGTGTCGTGTCTGTCCTTGAGACAAGCTCAATTCCAATTGCATTTTTGGTAAGTTTTTGAGTAAGCAAGCATCATCTTCAGAGGTTCAGAAGATACTTATTGATTTATACCAGATTTTGATTCCTATATCTCTATTGCTACATCTCGCTCACGCTGAAAAGTGTCGTTTCTGATGATGACTGTAATAAAAGGTTTTCTTCTGTATGTTTGGTAATAACTGTATATATTACTTAGCGTTGTTATGGATGAAAAGTAGGTCAATACTTTCTACCAGATGGATGGCAAAGATGGTGGATAAGCAAGAAGCTGTTTTGTAAAGCCTTTGCAATATTCTGTTGCAGACGTATTCTGAATGTTTCACGAAACAAGCAAAGACTGTTGAGCTATATGCAACATGAATTCAAACGTCATTTTCCTGATGAAACAAGACATATTGCAGGAAAAATTAAAGAAACTTTGATATAATGAAATTAAGAAACGTGTTTAAATTGGTAGAAGTTTCGCCTTAAAGACCGAAATACATTTCCTGATGCTGTTGAATTATGTTTTTACTAATCTGAATAGAGGAGATCGTGTTTTCGATCTTCATCTGCGGTGTATAAGACAATATTTTAAACATAGATCAGCCTGGAGGACCAGTTACATCAATTTCGTCCAATTTTATTTAGCGGAAATGAAAATGGCAGGAAATTGAAAGTTATAAGCAAACAGACAAATAATCACAAACAGGGAAGTCTTTATTTTCAGTTGGAAATATTGCTAATTCAATCATGCAGTTCGATAAAGAAAAGAAAGTTTCAACTGCGATTTAAATGAATAATATGGTGAAGCCAGATTAGAAAGAGATAAAACATGTCTCCAGGATAATGGACATCATTTCTAATCAACTTTGAAGCACATTTAAAGTGGGCAAAGGTTCAAGTCAGTAGACGGTCTGTGAGAGTTCTGGCAAACATGTCTGAAAAAAATAATCTGATTGGGGATGAGAATGAATAAAAAGATCCCCACACTTTATTTCACCATTGATACTCTGCCAATAATAGCCCACTAATATGTCCATAGGTATATATAAATATTATGATTAGTTTTAAAATATTCATATTTCAATTTGACACACAACAAGTCATGCAGTACAAACCACTGTGAATGAATTCCATTAACAACAGAGCTATTGTGCAATATGATCCCCCTGGATCCCTTTTAGCTGCCCTTTTCTTAAAAGACTATGTAGAGAATAAGATCTTAGATTCTTAAAAGAGATATTAGACAAAGTGTAGAGCCTAGTTTCGGTGAATAAAAGAATATCATTTGTGTCAAACAGCCATTTAAATTCAAGTAATTGTAATTGTTGGTTTCATTTAGATAACTAGACCTGGTATATTCCGAAGTACAATAAGTCATAGAATCATCTCCTTGTAGCTCTATCGTACATGCTCTTTTGACAAACACGTTGTTGCTGTTAACGTCATTGCGTTAATTTTGGTGTTTTAACGAAAAATTTAAAATGCGTTGTGCAATATTCTTGCGTCGATCACGTGCCTGCATTTGTCGTTCGCCTGTCAAATTTCGATTGATTTGTAGAATTCTAAATACAAGTCGACGAGAATGCAGTTTATCCAATGTTGTTGTTAACGCAGATGGTGTTTTGCATGCAATTTTGATACACATCTTGTTTCCATCAGTAAGTTCCCATCTTGATTGCGTTTACTAGTATAACGGTACTAATTGCGTCATGACCAGTTGTGTGGAGCTTAACGTATAGGGTTTGTATTCTACAACAAAGACCTAAACTAATTGTGATTGGTACACTGAATAAAAGTTGTTGTTTTTTCTGCCGGGCATAAAAAGTTGAGTCTCGTGGCAGCATGTGAGATTATGTTAATTCATATGTAGATTATGTTCTGTATTTTTAAAAATCGTATTTAGCTGTGATACACATTCCTGAAGATGTGACTGGTGTGACTGGATAACTCTTACCTCCTTTCTAGCTCCTGCAGAGTTATCTCTATCTTAAACGGAATGGGTTCTTGGTTCTGTCTTTGTCAAATTCACAATCTAACATTGCTGTCTAGGACAGTGTGTGACACCCATGCTAAAGTAGGACAGAAGGTATATTTACATCACCAAACTTTAACATTAAAGTCTATGGGGAAAAAGATTGGTACCGTGATACCTACTGTCCTGCTTGAGCACTTTATAAGGACTGGTGTTTGTCAATCATAAATATACATTGTGTCTCATCCGCCCCCCTCCCCCAAACCCCCATATCAAAATACGAAATATAAGAAAATAATATTACAATTGCCAGAAAAGAAAAAAAAGGATTGGTCATAAGTTACACATCAACCTCAAGTTAGAAAGTGTGATTATACAGTGTAGTTTTTGTTTTGCTGGATATTGTGGGCGTAACCTAAATGCACGGGGGCGAGTTTTGGAGCTCCGTAAAGTTAGGGCAAGACCACAATAACCAAAAGTACAAACACTATCATCTTAAATTGAGTTTTAACAAATTAAAATGAATGCAATTATTTTAAAAGAGAAATTTTGTTCTGATTATTAGTGAATCTGTCATAGATACATAGTATATTTCATATACTGTTGCCTTAAGCGACGTAACAGCAAACTTACTGGACACTAAATGTCTTAACAAAATCCAGTAAGTGTTTGACAACCTCCAGTTCATAAGGGAAATAAAAAGAATGACCCATCTAACTATCTACACATATCTGTTCGATCTGTACTTTCAAAAATTATTGAAAAACATTGACCACCATAGTTACACATATTCATTCATTTTTTTACGAAAAATGTTCTTTTCGTAAACTCTTAGCAATGCTCTGTTCCATGGCCAGAAGGAAAGAGTGAAAGAGAGAAGAGAGAGGAATTCAGTCTCTCTTAAAGAAGGTGTCACGCATAATGGTGTAGATACGGCTACATTATTGGGGAAAACTTGGCAATGCGGAGGTACGGAATCGCTGTAAACGATACAAGCCGCTTTGAGTTCTGACGAAACGGACTAATTTTATTGAAACACTCAACATACAAAATTACATTCCAATATCAATCTACATAAACTTAAATTACGGATATAAGAGATACATATAAAACTACGATATTCTTTCGGTTACCAACATCATACATTTGTATAATTTCTGCCTTTTAGAATAACATACAGATAATTAAATATCGAATAAATTCACGATAGCCAAAGAATCTAAAATACAATATTTCAGACTAATACCGCAATCATTTAGTAGAAATATATTTTACTGGATTTAATCTAAAGTACCAACATATTAAACTCTACTATTTAAAGAGTATCTCATTTCTGAATTAATTATTACTGAGTATGAAGTTGGTAGCGAACGTCGCCCTTTACAATAATCAAATATAAAAATTACAAGTAAATATAAGTTCTTCAAACGATTAAACTTTCCAATATATTATATTAAAGAATAATAAAGAAATATTAAAATAATCCAATGTTGCAAATGTACTGATCTTAGGCTGAACTCTTACTTTAACATCATAACTTTTTTTTTTTTTTAAATCCTTATACTATATAGAAAATTGTACGCAGACGGTAGCTTACCTGTAAACGACACAAGCCGCTTTGAGTTCTGACGAAACGGACTAATTTTGCCAAGCAAATCCTCTCGCTTCTTATGCACAGTTTCTTAAGACGCGGCCAAATATGGTCATACATTTCAGTGCTTGTGTTTCGCCAGAATCTCAAAGTGAGGCTTCATCGTTTTCTTACCGACTACCGTCTGGGTCTATACGTCATCAGACAGATTTTTCCACGAACACTTAAAAAGTTAGTGATATACTCATCAGGAAGGAATTTGCTTATTCAGCACTGTTGCTGCAGAGTTGTAAATTTGCCAACTTAAGTATTATACAATGTGCAGGATTTCACATAGAAAAACAAACTCTTTATTTAAATAGTACACAATTATATTACAAGAATAAAAAATTGTTTTTAATAGAATTTACTGAAAAATTCCATCCTAACAATTTTAAATCAGTGTTGAGTACGTATGCAAGCATACTTGAGTGTATGTAAGTTACTTTTGAAAAACTTTGTATAGTATAACATGTTACAAAAATGAGCAGAACCATATGACAGATGGGCTTTCATGACCAAATGTTTATCGTTGTATGAGATTATTATTATTATTATTATTATTATGATTATTATTATTATTATTATTCACAAGATAGGAACTAACTGATTATCACGAACAAGGTCAATCATAAAATATTGTTCAAACAAGTTTAAAAACGCCTTAATCATTTTATGTGTCTGCACATTTTAACTTGTTGAGCAAATAATTCATTTTTACACATGGTTGGTAGTAAATATTTGGGGGTTTCCTTCAAAAGGAAAGACGTGGTGAACGGGGTTCCGGGTTCAGGTTATGTTTATCAAATTGTTGTCTGCCAAGCATACAGACACCAGGTACATTCAGAGTGGGCCAGTAACTCTTTTAAAAGTATTTTATGCTTCTTTTTTAATAGTTTTTTTTTTTTTGAGAAGTCCACCAGTTACTAGTCTGAAAGTTAACATTTTCATTATAATTTGTTTGGGGGGTGGGGGTGGGTGCATACTATATCTTTAATTGCAATTTAATTTTGTTCTTTTCTTTATTGTCATGCATATTGGATGCAACATTTTATGTGAAGGATAGATATGACGCAGGAATCGCATTTATGGACAGGATTGATGTCAGGATTGATGACTGTGTTAAAGTTTGAAATAAAGTCGTTTTCAGTGTTGTGCTCATTGTTTCTCGCGAGGCATAGTTTATCCACAAATTTCTTTGTTGGCATTATATTTCTATTTATTGCTCTGTATATGTTTCTACGAGAGAGAGAGAGAGAGAGAGAGAGAGAGAGAGAGAGAGAGAGAGAGAGAGAGAGATTAACTTTTTTCCAGCCAGAGCTAGTTTTCAGTTCAATATTGCTTACTCCCATACACACCATAGATGATAGAAAATCGAGTAAATTCGGAGAGATCACACAAGACAAAATATTACTTCAGTAAAATAATTTAGCAGGCCGATTACGCTTCAAACACGTCATCAGACAGAATGAAAAATTTAATAAACAGGAACAATGATTTGTGAGATCTGGACTAAGTGGAGGAGTTATGACAACAATTACGATCCATTGTTAGATTCTGAAACGGGTTCTAGCAGTAACTGGCTCTTTGAACGAACAGTACGCCCCAACTTAGTTTTTTTCGTCATGAGACAAAAATCCAAATTATAACATAGGTGACTTACCTGTTATATATATATATATATATATATATATATATATATATATATATATAGGTATATATATATATATATAGTTTTAATAATTTCAGCAAGTAACAATGATGTGTAGTAACAAACATTACATGGTTTTGGGTACATGATGAAACGTACTGGAAAAAAATCCACAAAAATCCAGTTTGCAAGAGTTTTTAATTTTGGTTGCAAATACTTGAGAGCCCAGCCTATGGCTTTTTTGATAACAATCCAATCAACCTTGGCATTTATTCTCAAGATCAAGGAGACAGAATCCTGATGCAGAATGTTTTTAAGTGTGCGTGTATTTGAGTGTTGGGGTAGGTAAGAGGGTGTTTGAGTCCAAAAGTGTATTTAATTTTCAAGGAACAAGTAATCGATATAAAATATTTTCTGTGAACAAGAGAACTCAGAAGCCCCATAGAAAAGCCTCATGAACAATAACATAGACCATCAATATAAACTAATGTTTCAAAGAGACAGTTGCTTAGTTTAGGAATGACTATGCTATTTTTTGCGAAGGATCCTAAATATTTTCTGGATGACATGTAAGTTAGGATCATTTATAATTGGTTACTATGGTCCATTTTCAATCTCTTAAAAATACACAAAACATTCAGTTTTATTATATGCAGGTCTCCAATAGAGAAACCTACTGTCGGTTAAAGTTTAGTGAATAGAATATGGATAGGCAGTATCAATGAGTATTAATTAAAAAGATGAAAAATGTGGATATATCCTTTAATATTCTCGCAATACACCGTGGCCATGGAAATAAACACATTAACGCTAAACCTTTATCAGAAATTAAACTATACCAACTTATAATTGTAAGATATATGGTGTAGAGTAGTCAGAAAACTGCCCTTATCCAATATAATCCTTTAATAAAAGCACAACATGCTCCTTTTTTTTGGCCCCACTGTTGTGTTTAGTTAATATTCCCACACACGTACACACACACACAGGCATGGGACTATGTAAATTGTTTTGTCAGCAATCATGAGCTTTGAATCAAATTTGCAGGCAGGACAGATGTGCATGCATCTTTGAGGTGTGCGTACCCGACATACATACATACAGACATACATCATGTCATAGTATTTCAATTCTTGTTACGTATTATCGCGTCTACATATAAGTCACCCGAAATAGGAATATTTATATTAGTAGTCTCAAATATTTTCCGAAAACATTCAGAAAAATTACTGAAGCAGAATTTCTCTTCTAGTTTATAGTTTGATTCTTTGTTGTGTTCGAGGGTGATGCATTATTCTGAATTTGATAAATCTGATGTAATCTCCGTTTAAGAGGAAACTAAGTCATGCATTCATATTGACGTATGTAAGTGGTATGTATACTATTTATACATACACCTGAGCATGCGTATACATCCATCTATCCATCCATACAGACAGACGATCAAGTGATACAAACATAGACACGTTTCTCTCTGACGAAGTAAACAAGTACGAACAAAGTTATTGGCTTACGTAAATATCAGTAAGTTCTATGCACAAAAATACATCTTGTATTATTAATGAATATATGGGTTTCAGTGACGTGTACAGCGTTATCCAGAGTGTATGGTTTTATATTTGACAATTATCAAATAGCGATTTTTTTTTCTCACTTATCGCTGGCAAGTGTAAAGTGCTAGCAGTGTTGGCTTGCCTACCCTGTTTTCAATGACCGTGGTTTGACCACGTCTCAGTACATGTATTGCTAGTTTTCTTCACATCGTTACAAATCATATGAGCCTTGTCAGGAACCGTCGAATATTTGGGGAATAATTTTGAGCTGTATAGTTATGTGAAATTGTGTGTGACAAATGTGTTTAATGTACTGAAATTCGGAATGCATTCCAAGCTTCTGGAATGTCAGAACTACGCCGCACGAAGCCATGAAATCGGATAGAATGTAGTCTGTTTCAGGTTAGTCATATTGGTATCTGAATAGGTTGAAATTCAGTCATAGGAAACAAAGGGAAGGGTTTGATCTTTTATAATACAGTGCAGTTATTCTTGTCATAGACAAATTCCTATACGAACATTAGGTATTATGGTCATAATCTCATACATTCATTTTTAGGGAAGAACGGTTGAATGTGTAACAAAATCAGTTCATGTACAAATATGCTTAAAGTCCCAATGACGCCTTTACGTGCAAGTCGTATATGCCAAATCATCTGAATAATACTGAATACTGAAAGACATTGCTCCTAAACATTGTTGACTTCTATTAAAATCAGATAATATCGACGTTTCATCACATTATAAGCCATGCAAATTTCCTTCGAACTGAGATAATTTGACATTTTCCATGTGTATACCAATTAATCCGATGATGATCGTCGACATCCGTGGGTCGAAAGCTGGCACACAAGATTCGATGACGTCACCGTTGGAAACATAATAAGCTAACACCATGCTATGCCAGATTGTCTCCAGTCGAAGTTATCCCTTTAATGTATATTCCAATGCCCAAGCTGATCACTATTATTCACCATAGTCTTATTTTTTTACCTAATGCACGCTTTTTCTTCTCAGATCCGTCTTATAAAAGGCTGACCTGCCTTTCTTCATTCCTTCACGAATCATTTTGCGCGCCACGTGCGAATGTTGTTGTTTTTAGTCACTCGAGGAATTTGTCGAATGTAGGACATCACTACTTGTGGAGCACTCTGGAAAATTATCGGAATTACGAGCGACTTCGTTGACTGAATTAAGGGGTGGCACAGCTTAATTCTTAACCGACTATTTGAACGTCGTTTAAACCCAACATCTTGATTATTTCAAAGAACTGTTCATGTCAAATAACCTTTTTAGCAAATCATTACCTTCCTTCCAAACTTTAGTTAGATTGGAAGAATGGTGAAGTTTATGATAAACAGCCGGGTTGGGGATTTAATGCATATCATTGTGTTCGAACTTAAACACATTTAAAGGTGTGACTCGTGTATTGCAAGATTCATTTGTTGTATTTTAGGTGTACCTAGGATTTGTTAAACTGTGGGTTTGGTTTACCCGGACATCGTTGTTAGTGGTAATTACGGTGACGTTGGGAGACGGATGATCCTGGTCGACTCTGAGTATAAGGCATGGGTTATGGGATCCGTGCAGTAGCGAGTTTCCCAATAGAACCTTCGGTAGGCCAGAGGAGTGAAATACAATGAATACTTTCTCAGATATTTCTCATGGGTAATAGATTGGTATTATTCGTGGTCGCCCTGCAGACGTCGTGGAACAGTATCATTGTTGTTAAGGGGCAGTATGCTTTGTTTTCACCTAAATTTCAGTGTCTTTTCGTTTACTACAAACTAATGCAACATCATACTTGCTGATGTGCTTTACATTTCATCGTACATGTTGAAGAACTATGCACTTTATAATTTCTGTTGAAAACTCTGTGTACATTGATCATATCTCTTTACATTTATCATAATCCGTTGAACTTAGGCGCATTCGACAAACTACTCATACATGTACTCGTATCTGTTAATGATGTATGCCAGCATTATATATTGTATATTCATGTATACTGGAGAATACTGTTTCTTTGAAACTGCGTACAATTGATAGATGCCCCAGGTGAGGTGTGGAAATGGTCGTTTATACTCCACAGATTTCAGCGCGTCCCTAGAATCATAGTATCTGTGTGCATGTGCAGATTAAATTTGTCAGCCATTTTAGTTTAATTGGTTTGTGCGAGACTGAGGTAAGGTTGTGAGCAAGGATGTCAGAAATAATTCATTCAAATTAACATCTCGTACACATACTCTTCTTGTGTGTCTTAGTTAGATCCAGCCACACTCGACTTCATACCGTTACAGTAAAAATCGGGCCATACAAGCAAGAAAAGTGATGATAAAATAAACATGGATAAAGATATAAAAATTAAAACTTAACTGAGGAATAAGGGAACTATAAATGTAATATAAAGGATTATAATAACTTTACAGACAGAAAAAAAAACAAACAAAAACATAAAACCCATGCGGATTCCAGAAGCAAACGTATGAAACTTCAACTTTTCATTATATTTCTGCTTATATTCGGGAATCTCAAAATCAAATGTATGTCCCAATAATTCTAATTTTTGCAAATTCAAACAGTACAAAACTGGAAACTCCCCCCTCCCCCCTTCCCACCCCGGGCTAGGTTGATGACATCAAAGTAAAGCTACAACTATGTCACACAAATTTGATGGAATGACGCCAGATTGGGAACATAATGCACATTAAAAGCAGTACACATCTGGGAAATACAAACTTCTTTGTTTTGTGGCTACAATAAAACAAAACTAATAAAAAAGAAACGAAACATTTTCAGGTATAAAACATTAAATGGAAATAAAATTCTTTCCTTTGCAAGCTGTTGTAAATTGCGTCTTGTACTCGTTGCAAACCCGTTCACATCACAGATGCACTTGTGGACTCTCTCTCTCTCTCTCTCTCTCTCTCTCTCTCTATATATATATATATATAAAAGCGTATTGACAACTTGTATTGATGAATACACCATTTTTATGTTTATAGAGTCAATAAAACACGTCTACAATCCTTATATGAAAATTATTTGCCACAAAGAGTTCAATAAAATATGACACAGTAACTTGCTAGAAACTATCTACCCATTACTGCATATCCGTCGTATTGGTTTGCTCAAGCAAACTGTTTGCTGTTTGCTTGGTGATGTTTTGACATGTTGAAACATTTTCGTTCCTATCCCACCCCCTTTCTCCATTGAATCAAAGAAGAGATCTCGCTGTTCACGGTAATTCATTATTAGGGTCTGAAACGAAAATAAAGCAGTCAGACTATATACCGTTAGGAAGTGGTCAGTATTAGCCGGATTAAGGATGAAGGTTGGTAATAT
>JAECUM010006871.1:0-116011 GCA_016617855.1 Megalonaias nervosa
AATTCATCATCCTACGTCACAGGCATTTGGATCACTGATGATGAATGGGGGAATATTTTGTTTGCTGAATATTTCATAAATGCCTACTTATAATACGGGCTATCGAGAAGACCCAAAATGGCCCATTCCAATGGTTGTTCATCTAAAGATGACGATTTAGTTCGGCAAATACTGGCTGATCATAGTAATGAAGGCAATTTATTATTAAAGTCAGGAAGTGTATCAGATTAAAGGAACTGGAAAATTTTTAAAGGAGATGCTAGTGAGTGATTTTGAACCAAAAATTGCGTTAAATTCGAATCCGATGTACATGCTATATGGACCAAAACAGACGGCATACGGTCAACCCCTCATTTCAGCGGTATTTCGATATTAAATGTAGAAAAGGAAGACAAACAAGCCAAATTAAAATACAAACAATTTAAAAGTAGAGTGCACTTTTTGTTTCTTTTCTAGTCATAATTTAGCCCAGTGGGATCATGTGCTAAAAAACTATATAGCCCTAATATAAAGGTTACGATTAATCTAATAAATAAGAATCTAACAATGAAATTAAAAAGTTAAGATATTTATTTGATTAAAATACATCTGTTTGAACAAGTAGACTATGACATTAATTCACTTAAAATCCTAATACAGCATTACGGAATAATAAATCTAGCATAGTAGTCCGTAGAGTGCTAATTCAAGAAAGTTAGACGTTGGTAGAGTATATGTTAGTGAAAATCCATGTGAGCTGTGAAAGGGTGTTCTCTGTACAGAACAATATTCATACAAAGATATGATATTCATACACAGATATGAAACCGATTAAGCTGAGAAACAATGAACAGATTAATGCTTATACAACTAGAGGCAACATCTTTTAAAGATTTTAATTTTAATAGGAGTCTAACAGAGTGGAGGAGGAAGAAAGATGGATATTGAAGTGTTATGTAAATAACAAATCATAGCCGTTTCCTCATCCCCCTCAATTTTGTTCCACTTTCCTCTTATTTTGGGAAAAGGTAGGAATCCCCCATTATGATAAAATCCTGGGAGCATCTCTGCTGCTGTTATGTGATCCTTGGAAATAGGGTAAATATCGACCTCAAGTCAGCCTCACACTAGTGTTCGACATTGTTTTGCTCAGACGTGAGTTGCTTTTAGACATCGGGCGTATTGTAAACCAAAATGTGTCACCCAGAATTTAACACATGACGTAATTAATTATCGTGAGACCTCAATTACAACACTTCAATCTGTCTTTACATGGTGTTCTGAACTTTTATAGAAAACTAGCTACCGATTCAAATATCATACTATTTAATGCACTGCCATTCTATTGTAGCCAATTTGGCAAAGGAATCTGATCCATGTTGATTGCAGCAGACACTATTCCAAATAGATCATGACATTATAGTTTCGTCATGATTCTCTCTGAGAAGTTTTATTCTACGTATCATCATTTAATCTTTCTGAGACTTGTTTTATAAAAGAGTCAAAGATTCCAAAGAAGCACTAATAAATAATTTCGAAACATCGTTTTCGTACAGTTTCGTGCATTACATTTTATTCGATTCTACTAGTGAGGCATATATTTCCATAGAAATTCGGCAATAATATTTGCATAGTTAGTCGCTTATGTGCATAGAAACAAAAATTCCGCATTAATATTTGTATAATGAGTTGTACATGTCTTTAGAAACATATTCCGCATTAATATTTGTATAATGAGTTGTACATGTTTTTGGAAACATATTCCGCAAAAAATGTTTGTATCTTATGCCACCATAATGAGAGAACTAACATTAGCATTTAAATTAGTGCTATCGAGTTCACTCGTAATGGGCTGACATTTAATTAAATTCATAATCACTTTTAAAATTATTTCTTTTTATTTATAATGTCCATCCTGGAAATTTTCTCATAAAACGAACAAGATCACATTCCAGAACGTTATGTTGAAGAGTGAACGTAATCAAATACGCCGTTCTTATAGGTTAAGAATTATCAATGCTATACTGAAAACACACACACACACACACACACACACACACACACACACACCTTGGTTACTGCTGACCATTTTGTTATGAAGTCGAGATAATATTGCGGTGAAGTGAAAACACGGTATAAATTTGTGTGGGTATTTTCACCTCGTTATCTTCACAGGAGCGGATATGGTCGCAGTGGCTGGGATGGGATGCAGCGTCACACTCAAAACATTGGACAATCTTCTCATCAGAGATCAAACCTGAAAAATAACATATAATACATGTCTATAATAAAATATACTGTATTGCATATACTACGTGCCCATAATAAAATATATTGTATTACATATGCTACGTGTCTATAATAAAACAGAATGTATTACAATGTGAATTTGAAACAAGAAGCTCTTTCAAATATCTTGTATGTGGCTAGACTGATAGATGTAGCAAGTTTGCTTGAAGATTTATTGGCTGGTTCTTTTTTTGAGAATGTCCCTATTGTCCCTAGACCGGCCCAGTACATTGCCGCTCTACATTCACTATGTTCAAATCCCCTTGTCCCTAGACAGGCCCAATATTTTGTCGCTATACATTCCCTATGTTAAATTCCCCATGTTAAATTCCCATTGTCCCCAGAGTGCCGGGACCGTTTTATAACATGGAAGTCCCATTGTCCCTAGATCGGCCCCCTTCACTACTTACAAGTCATCAACAATTTGTCTTCAAGTATGCACTCAAGCTGAAGAACATCTTTGCTACCAACCATCAACAAGTTCGTTCAAGTGTGTACCCAAGTTGAGGAACATCTTTGCTACCCGTCACCAACAATTTGTCTTCAAGTATACACTCAAGTTGAGGAACATCTTTGCTACCCGTCACCAACAATTTGTCTTCAAGTATACACTCAAGCTGAGGAACATTTCGAATTAAAACTAATATAGTTGCAATAATAATTTATCAAACTTAAGGCAGACTTAAATTTTATCCAGCCAATTTAATGGATTAAGATTCAAGTTTAAATTTTTTTCTTTCTTTCTTTGTACAATCTTGCCCAGTAAAATTGTTTTTGAACTTTTGAATGTCACAGCGCTTTCGCCGTCTTTAGATTATCGGCTGATAAAGTATGATATCACCAGTAAACTGAATAAGTGAGCGACAATATCCTCTCACTTTAATATGGAAATAGTTTCTTTCTCTTAAAAATCAAAGCGCATTTGTCATCTTTCCATCCGACTTAGAGACAGCGTGCATTTCTCTCGATTTAATTTTCAGTTGTCTGAGATCGTGCGGCTTTTTACACGGAGATCAAGCAAGTTTCACACGCATATTATTCCTAGACCTGTTACAGTCATGACTCTTTTCGGTGTATATTTGTAATCACACACACACACACACACACACACGCGCGCGCGCGCGCGCGCGCCCGCGATTAGGCTGACAGAACCCAAGAATACCGAACAATACTTTGTACACATGCAAAACAGATCACATTAAGAAAGGGACATATCAGCTATAAACCAGACTGTACAGTATAAAATAAATTTAAACATTGTCTTCTGATACCCGTTTCTCTCCGTTACTTAATTATAATAGTGTTCGCTATGTGGATGTGACATAATACCTTAGCCTGGAAACCTGGTACACGAGGCCAGGCACGCAACGTTGAATGATTGATACCAGTGGAGAAATTCAACATGACGGAATACAAAATATGTTCGCAGTAAAGAAGTATGATAAAATGAATTTCGTTTAGCTGTGTCGCCACCGACTTCTTCGTTGCATTAGACACAACAATGCCAATGAAAGAAGTAATGGGTGTTTGTTATAGTTTCACTATCCCTTACTTTCATTTGCAGCCATTATGAGTGAGTTGGAGGAAGGGGGGGGGGGGCACAGTGAGAGAGTGCGAAATTTTATAGTTGTGATTTAATTGCGTCATGCATGCTGTATTTAAATTAAAGTTTTATCCATTGTGTTTTACCATTATTTTACATCAAGTTTCAACAGTTTAGAACATACCGACGTTCCTGTTACGCAGCATAATTATATTTAAAATTTATTGATGGTACAGATAATGGGGTCGGGGTAATATTGATATTTAACATGGTATCAAGAAAGAGAAAAAGGTCCGCCTTAAACGTCATTGACTTTCTTGCACAGGCAAAGCCCAAACTACCCAAGTACGGAGATATGTTTCTAAACTCAGTTCGTGCCTTGATCATTGGTCTGGCAGGATCCGGAAAACTCATTTGCTGATGAATTTGATTTTTAAATTGTTAACGTGGGTCGCTGAACAAAATTACGAATTCAGCAGACTAATGGATTTTATGGAAGCTCTTCAGTCATCAAAGACGTCGTCATTGTCCAAGGTTGATTTTCTTTTTCAATGTCGAAGACGCTCCTACCATTGGCGACTTTAATGCAAGTGAGGATAATCTTGTCGTGTACGACGATTTGATGCTTGAACACCAAGATAACCCAGCGAGAATATTTTCCCCAGGTCGACACAAAAATACAGATGTGATCTAAGTCACACAACGATACACACACGTGCCTAAAATGATCCGAGAAAACTGTAGCATATTATTGATATTTAGTGGCATTGATGCGCATGGTCTCGCAAACATTCATTGGACCTAGTGTGCCACCTACCACAAAAGTGACGCATTTCCAAAATATGCTTCCTGAGGTCACCCAGGAGCCGTACAGTTTCCTCAGTATTGATTTAACTGGTGGACCGACCTATGGGGGAAACTCGAACCGGTCTGGATATGAACGTGTCACGCAAGCGTCTGACAAAGCAACAACTGTAGTATACATATACAATGACAAAATCCGCAGCGATGCCATAGCAGAGACTGCTGACCTACTTCGCATAAACCGCGCGCGATCAACTGTAAAATCTTTGCGAGTACACAGATGCACGCAAACGTGTCAAAGATATGTTACAGTTGCGGTAACACACACGGGAATGCCACACTGAGAGTATCGAACAAACGTTTGCACAGCTTATCAAACCAACAAGGGAAATTATAGCAAAAATTGCGAAACTAGCGGAACGGGTAAAGAAAGTCGCGGAAACCACCGCAGCGATGATGTGAACAGAAGATGAACTTGGTTCTGTTGTTAAAACATCCAAACGTGTCAAAAACATTAAGAAATCCAAGAAGGCAACAGCAGAGAATATCAGACGCTTTCCAGGCAGAACTGAGAAAAATTTGAAGAAGGTTTAAATACAGCTGTAGGCGACTTCGAGAAAATGCGTGAAGACGTAGGTGTGGTCGCATAAGGTATGATCATATGAGAGTTATACCAGTAGAAAGGAATAATTGGTTAGAAGTGAGTGTGCTTATCTTGCACATGAAAAGAACAGCCCGTCGAGAAACTGTACTTCGAGATCACATTATTAACAGAAGAACTATGAGAGACTCTCAATGTTGCCGACGTGAGAAAATAATCAAAGCGGTGCTAGCAAATCAATTTCACAACGGCTGCTTTCACGAATAAGTGTTTATTCAGAACGTTTCGGGGCAGTACATTGTAACGAAAACTGCGTGTTAGCGATCCAAAACAGGTGATTAATTTACAGGCGGTGAAAAGCGAGAAACTGCAGATTTTGCCTCGCAAAATTGTTTACGCAGCCAAAAGGTAAAATCATTGACGCGCAACAAAAATCGTTCAAGAGAGAGAATAGTATCCAGTGTGTTTGTAAGAAGAATCCCTTTAGAAATGTAAACGGCGACAATAATAACACCGCAAACCAAAAAATGAACAATTTATATTACCACAATAATTAATAACACAAAGTTTTACACTATTCAATTATGCTACGAAAAATCTTTCACGCTAGCGTTAGAATTATTTGTTATTGTCCTATTGTCATACACTCGCGTGATAAAAGTAGTAAAGTCACGTGCTAAAGAAGGCGTTGGTTTATCTCATTTACCAAATTCTAAAAGCCCTATTGCGATGCTACTAAATTTTACTCAGTAGCATTTAAGGTTAAGTCATATGTTCGGGTGTTAGAATCTTAGGAAAATCCATGATTTCAAGGACTGTTTGATAATGATATATGAAAAACATTCTAAAATGTTATGGTTTGTATAAGGGGTTACACATTGTTTGGGGATCTGGGTAGCATTTGATGGAGTTTTCAAGCTATCGTTTTCGTACCTGTATGTTACATGCACATTAATATAGGTAAGTTCTACATGTCTCAAGTAGAAATTAATTTACATTACAGTGGCTGAATGCAAACAAAATCTGAAAGTAAATACCTGTCCATAAGAACAGGTAGACTGTCGCAGACTATTCCACCAGCCCCCCCCCCCTTCCAATAGGTGTCTAATTTCTTATTTAGTTTGTACCAAGTCCCATTCAGTTGAATCAAAAGGCACGAACTGGATTTAGTTTCCTTTTCCCCGTTTGTTGCAAACATTAATACTCTAATGGCAAAGCAGTCATTTTTGGGCAACTCTTAATGGCTTTCAAAAGACTTCAACTTTATCATTGCTTTCCTTGAAATTACTGGCAATCCTTCAATAACAAGTGAATGGAAGGAATATGAACTGACACATCGGCCACCATCATGACCAAGTTTTATTCTGTATGCATGGAAAATCATTATAGGACAGGGGTCATTTAACTTTAAAATGGTCAGTGTTTAGAAACGATCAGAATAATGAAAACAGCAATCTTTAGGTGTCCATATTCCTAGTGATTTTACTATAATTCAGGCCATGTTTTAATGTTTTACTTTATTACACATCATAAAGGCCGATTCGTCTCCATGAGTGCTTTATAATCTGTATAGAACCGTTTTGATTACGATTAATAAATATGGTAACTGTCTTCACGGGTAGTCCACTACCAGCTGTAATAACCATCAAACTCAACCTTTGCTTTTGAAATAAAATATACGTAAGAAAGTTTTTCTTTAAAAAAATCTCTCTCTCTCCATTACTGTAGCCACCTCTAAAATACTGAGATGAAATTGACTTAAGTTAATACATGTAGTGCCCTTATGTCTGTAATGCATTTTTCTATTCCCCAAGAGGTCATTAGAAGGGTTTAATAAGTGACATTCACAGTCATTGACTGTGCAATATTTGGGTTTGATTATTGACAGAAAACCTTCTATCAACCAGCTATTTTTAGCTGGTGGGGGTGATAAGTCTTTTAGACCGTTTGGCCAGGTACTTTCAAGTTTTTCTTATCCGCAGTATTGTCTTGTCCCTGTGATGTCAATTCTTTGTGTCTTTAAATTAATCATAATGTGTCCTGCCTTGTTGAAAGCATACTATTATGACCTGGAAAAGGTTTACAACTTGCATAAAAATATGATACAAGTAACTTATAGCAGATATGAAACATAAACTGTTAATTTTTTAAATAAGAAAACATAATGTTTATAAAGAAAGAAGAACAACACACACAAATACGTACACATACATACACACACATACACACATTGAAATATTATCAAGTAGGATATAACTAATTTGTTTAATTTTTGTCCTATTTTTATATACCAGGACCTATAGGGTAAACTTCAGATCTGATAACATATATCAATTCATTGTATTGCCAATGCGAAGAGACCAAAAGATGGTTATTTATAAAGAAAAGAAAACGTGATATCGATACATGCTTTCTAGTTTTTAAAAAAGATCATAAGCTTATGAACTAAATTCAAGGAACCATCAATTAATATACAGTCGCGACAGTTTTTAATGGTGTACCATTAAAGGACATCATTCTGTAAATGTCTGGTCCAAGTTTTGCTTTCTTTTTTTTGAAAAACTTTAGTACAAAGTGTATTTCCTTTATACAATTTCTCTATTTGTATGTATTTTTTTAACCCCAAAATCACAGATTACACAGTCTCTTATTGGAACTGCTTGATAACACGATGACTGTAATTAGGAACGAATTTCAAACTCAGTCGAATAAAGAATCAACCCTAAGATTTGAAAACTGTCTCTCAACTATTCAGTGGAACTGGCAGAAAAAAGAAAACCTTTCAAGAATAAATCAGGAATAGAAGGTGTTCATTTCCAAACATGGAGAATGTTTACTATCATACCTAGGGAATATAGCGCATTCACTATCGGAAATCAGGAATAGAGCGTGTTCACTACCTAACGTTTGAGCTAAAAATCCTAAACTGTGTCACAGTGGTACTTTCTCTTACAGTTTTAAGCACTAGTGTGTGACACGAACATTTCATAACTTATCAAACTAAACAGGTATAATATTAACGACATATTTTATGATTGAAGAATAAGAAACAAACATGACATAAAAGCTAGATAAGGATGGCAACTCTACTCACTGTCCTGGCAACCATTCAGGTTACAAAAGTCCCCATCACAACACTGATGACACGTGATAGCTGACCACGGAGTGGAACGCTTGGTTCGAAGCGAAGAATTGTTTGCTTTGAAGCAACCCAGAAGATCGCATACCTGCATATCAAAAACACACTCGTTTAAGCCAAAACATATAACACCTCTGCCAAACATATGGAAATCCACGAATGCATATAATGATATAGAATACAAACATAAACACGAACATATTCAGTGATATTCCATTATTCTGTAAAACGTACAGAAACTGTGTCCCCGATGGTCACTGATATGCATCTGTACAGGCGCATAGTCAACACCTGGTTTGATTGGGCAAAGTCTGATTTAGTCGAAGAATCACCAACACTTGAGGCCACCTTACATACTGAAATGGACATGAATTTTAAGGATGCTAATTGTGTTCAGGAACAAACTAACATATTGCTTCTTTCAAAATCTCGTGAATAATTATATCTTTTATAAAACAGCTTTGTGAACTTTATAACATAGTATTCTTTAACTCATTATGTTTAAATTTTCAGTTATCTTGTATGCAATTTGTGTATTCCTGACCGACGATACATGCTTTTCAATTGGCACTCAGGCTGAGGAGTATCGTTTAGCGCAAGATTACAATTAGTAAAATTGTACCCAAAGACTTGCGTCCAATCGGATGCAGATATCTTGGAAAACGCTCGATTCGAGTACGTCTTGGCCTTTCATTTTGCTATAACCAAAGCTTTGTGAATACTACGTAGATAACCTAAGACACTAATGTAGCAAGTACCTGTTTTTCTGAGGTAGTTTTCTTGTCTGAGTGGCTTTGATTTCTTCAAACAATTCTACCAACAACAATACAAAATAAAACCATGGTCAAAAAGCCTGAATAGTCCGCATGTTCGTGACGCAGAGTGTTGAGACTGAGACTAATTCTAACAATTAGTCAGAAATCGAAATGAATATCTCGGATGATATTGAATATAACTGCATCAAATTTAATTCTTACTACATAACCCCTAAATATTATTCCTGCAAATTTGTAAAGATTTTGCAAAAGTGAAAATATGTCTAATACTCTAAAAAGTAAGATTTTTACTTGTTAAATTTTATCGGTTTCAGTTCTGGTATGCCTCTAATTAACAATGCAAGCATACATAATAAAAACTTCCGTAAAATCTTTGCATAAGAAAAAGCATAGCGATAAAATAGCGAACGACAACGTCAGCAAAACGTACGAATATTTGTTACGATAATATGTTAGTTTGTGAAACAAGAACTCATGTCTGACAACAAATTTTTAAAAAAATAATTTTTTTATCGTTTCAAACATGTACACGCTTGATCTCGTTGAATATGTATAGTTTGGAAACTGTGAAACAAAAGTACTCATGTGATTAGGTTTTATTCAATAACAGCAACTTAATAAGATCATGGAGCCCAGTAGTAGTATAGGGGCTGTAACCATAGTTACCCGTAAGTGAGATGAGAATTTAGTAGAAAATAGAAACCAGTTTCACACGTATTTCTGAACTTTAATCCCGGAACGTCTGTCTTAGCACCAAAGTTCTTCGATTGTCGGAACTTCTTTGTTAGCTCCAAAGTTCTTGTGAGTGCCTACTATTTTACAGATATATCTTAAATTGAATTTGTTTTATCTGATTAAAATTTATAATTATTAATACGGCTTTTGTAAATACATCACGAATGCACAAATTAGTATAGTTACGTTGTGAAATGAGAAAAACCCATGGACAGTAATTTTCGTTTCGTATAAGCTAATTTTAGTTTTGTTAAAGTTTATGTTTGATTTTATATGTTAGCGAGCTTTGTAGCACCGTCTAGCGTCTTAGTTTTTTGGGGGTCACGTGATTCCGCCTCTGTGTGTGTGTGTGTGTGTGTGTGTGTGTGTGTGCCAGCCAGCTGTGGCTGCAGTGGTGGTGTGATATGAAACGGTATTGTGTGAAGACGTCCACTTGCAAGTGAAGCAGTATAACCACCCCGCCAGAGCAAGCATATTTGGTCGTAGTTCTTTGAACGCAATCATTCTACGAAAGAAACTTTGTTTTCTTCTCTTGAATCCACAAGTTAATTTTCTGTTATTTTCTCACCTCTCTCGATCTGCATCCAGCGTCGATGAACTCTCTTCCTATATCATCGGTTCGTTTTTGCACGTAACAAACCTGTAACGGAAAATACCGATTTTATTAGCATATTAACCAAAATATGTTCAAGAAAACAAAGAAATACAAATAACAACAACATGCTAACAATTTCATCATTATTTCTATCATTCAGCACCGTTACGAAGTGACACTAATATACGCGCCCTCAGGGCATTATGTAGTTACCTAAAAATTCTCAACAACTTTCAGAATTATATACCAGTTCTTATACTGAAACATGTCACAAAATGCATGGATTAACTTATGATATGCTCACTGATCTATCAATAGATCGACTGATCGATTTATTGGTTTATTAACCGATTGAATTTAAAGTCTGACATTTTTGGAGTAGGTTATTTTAAATATGCACAGGTAATATGGAGAATTAATTTCAAGTAATTCCTCCTAAATAGAATCAATTCGATTCTTTCGATCGCTTTATCCTAAACAATCATATTTTCTTCGAATTTTGAGTTATGACTTTTTATAATTGGTCTCGTGACTTTTATTTTCTAATCAAAGATGTTATAATGCTCACAACAAAGTTCATTCATTATAACTGAATTATTATCTGATTATCTCATACACTGAATTATATTATTTCGAACACTGTATCGTTATCCTTACACGGAATACTTATCTCGTACAATGAATCATTATCTCATACGCGGAATCATTATCTCATACACTGAATTATTATCTCGTACACTGAATTATTATATCATACACTGAATCATTATCTCATACACAATGGTTATTTATTCCTGAATTCTTGAATTTTCTATCTACGAAACATTGACACATAATGTATATTGTTCGGTCCAAATCATTATCACTGCCATCTTTGTCTGTTGACGACTTTGTCATCATCGTCATCGTCATCGTCATCGTCAACGACTTCTTCTTCTTGACACTTTTGGTCATTGACGTCATACAAATTGTTAGGAGCGCTACTGGTGCACAAGAGTTTATATTTTCAGTACATTCTCACTAAATAAAAGGTTGAAACGGTCGCACAAGCACGTACCTCGTGAGGGCTACACACCGCATCGTCGGCACATTCCAGGATGTTTGGGGCTGATTGACAATGCAGACATCGCGGACCCAACACTAGAGGAAATACGAATGAGAAATTTTACTAAATATAACCAAGTTGAAATGGTTCGAAGAATGAATTAAGAACGATCAAAGTATAGATACCGTGACAGGAAATTTAGCCATTCACAAAAGGTTTGCGCTGTATTGGACAAGTTTCGTGTATCATTGATTGATTGTTTTATAACGGCACATTACACACGTTATTGGCTATATCATGCAGAGACAGAAATGGGAGCTAAGTATCTTTCCCAGTGACACACTGTGTCAGCCGACCCGGACTGGTCTGTACGGGTACCGAATTCGCTACTCTTGGATTACGAGTCCGACACGCAACCATTTAAGCTACTAAAACTCCCCCAACATTTGAACACCTGGCCGTGGGATCTTTAAACTTTTAAGTCCAAGTTTGAAATTGATTTTTTACATTCAGCCAATCAAAACTAGCGTTTCAAAAGTTACTTTTGATTGGCCGACATAAACGTTCAAGCTCCAACCCAAGCTTAGAAGTTTTACGATTTGTCAGCGATATTGACGTTAGTCAATCAGCTGTCAGCTGTGTTGATGTTAGTCAATAATCAGCTGTCAGCGAGTTTAACGTTAGTAAATTAGCTGTAAAAAGTTTGAGCTGAATATGATTTAGAGTGTTAGTAATCCTAGAGCCTGACTAATAAATGTGAATGGCCTGCCAGCGCTTATGACTGTGTGAGGTACTGATTGTTCGCACCATTTCGACTTGGTTGTTTGTGTGATACAGATTCAGAAAAATGTAATGACTAAGGGAGGTGTAAAGTTTACCTTGGTAACGGGACATATCCTTTATAAAGTAATTTCCTTTGTAGAGGAAAACAAGGTGACTCTCCGTGTTAACGAAAAGATTAATGAAGTTGTTTGGTAGATAAGAATAGTTGTGATGTGTGTAATTTTAAATACATAATGAGAAAAGGTGCAACTATACAGGTAAATCATGGGATATTCGTTGAGAAATAATAATATGCGATAACACTGGTCAAAATTTCCAACGGGCCACCATCTACTGTAAATATTATTTCCAGCTATATTAACTGCAAGCAAATTAAATTTACCTTTAATTGTAATAAATACTAAAGTTTCAGCAGATAAGATCTCCTTTTGCTGTATTGACATCTGCACTCTTCGAAAACGACAAGAAAGAAGGAAAAGGGAAAATAATTATAACAGCAGTGCAATTTAATTTCCATCTTTTAATAGTAAAAACATATTCACGACCGCTGGCTTTAGTTGTAGCAAAACATCTTCGGCTTCGTCGTATGAAGTTTATATACCTCAGAAAAAGAAACTGATGAAATCTGCTCTACATTGTGACAATATCAACTTAGAATTCTATTGGTCGATACACAAACTATATACGCCAGGTACTTTTTGTCTCCATTAGTACAATTGGTCGGGAAAGAATTTAATACAACGCTGGATAATTCATTGTTCTGTTGTTTTGTTTGTTTCCCCAAAAGAGGGTACATGTCAATAGATCAAAAGAAAATCTGTATGACTTAGTTCTCCCTGCTAACCAAGTAAATTTCATGAGCATTCGTGAGAAATAACTGTAGGTATCCCATTAAATAGGTATCATCGCATTAAATATGCATTGTTCCATTAAATAGGCATTATCGCGTTAAATAGGCATGGTCCCACTAAAATAGGCATTATCGCGTTAAATATGCATTGTCCCATTAAATAGGTATTATCGCATTAAATAGGCATTATTGCGTTAAATAGGCATTGTCCCACAAAATAGGCAATATCGCGTTAAATAGGTATGGTCCCACTAAATAGGCATTATCGCGTTAAATAGGCATTGTCCCACTAGATAGGCATTATCGCGTTAAATAGGCATTGTCCCACTAAATAGGCATTATCGCGTTAAATAGGCATGGTCCCACTAAATAGGCATTATCGCATTAAATAGGCACGACACTGCTTAAACAGTGTTGCGAGTATATGTCAGAAGGAGATATAAACAATACTAAACATAGGCACAGCTGATAACATTTTTAAACCTTAAAATGAGATGACCTTGTCTCGGTCAAAGTTTTCATACATTATTACTGATTTTCTTGTTGAAGCAAGGATTAAAATTTTCAATATGACTTTTTTAAAAGCCAGTGTATGTTTCAATTCTTTTTAACAAAGTGTTTTCTGAATCTAAAACAACACCCATGTATAACAAGTTTAATTCTTGCTAATTTATTTTCATCAAATATAATGAAAAACATTGTTATTGTAAAATCACGTAGACTGCATAGAATAAGGTCAGATAAAAGACGTTTACTTACGGAAACCAGCAAGTTGCGATGGTGCATTTACACCAATTAGAACTACAAGAACTGAAAATAAACACAGAAGCATATGTAGAAACGGCGGCGTTAAGACCCGTAGTAACGGTAAGAAGAGGAAGTCTAGGGGAGGAGCGAAGAGGAGGTGATATCGTGGTAATAGTAGAAATACATGTACGAAGTGACCCTACAATAGTCGTGTTCATTGCCGGTAAAGTAACCAAAACGTCATCGTCGTCGTTCTCTGAGGTTGTAGTTTTTGCAACAATTATTTTAAATCATTGTTATGATCGTTACTAAAATCATTAATAATTATTTCCATCACCATCACCACCACAAGAACTATTATCATTATCACCATGAGCATTATAGTTATAGGTACCAAAATGCAGGTGTTGGAATAGCGATAATGTGTGTGTGTGTGTGTGTGTGTGTGTGTGTGTGTGTGTGTGTGATTTCATTCTTGTATCAAAATTGCACAGTGATACGGTTCTCTTCTTCTGCACCAAATATCTCTGTCGGGCAACTGAAGCTTTCCATACAGTATCTGATTTCTAAACCACACTGATTGTTTATTTTATTTATTTATTTTCCAAGCATCTGTAAATTTCTAACAAAAATATACTGGTGTAATGTATTTGCGATGAAAGTAATTGTCAAAAAAAAGTTGACTGAACTATTTCCTATATTATCTACTCTTGTATGTATAACAGGAATTAAAATATTTTCTACACCTTGAAATGTAATGAAATTCCTTTTATGAAATTTGTTTTCTTCATTTAATCCATTTTCTTTTCCATTTAAAAAAGAAGCAACAACTCAGATTTAGGGATTATTTTGATAACATTTGTCATGATTCAGCCGATATATTTTCAAACACAAACTTTATCGAAAACATTCAACACGATATACAAAATGGATTTAACTTTCTATTGATGCAATTTAAAGTAAAATTTAAAATTTGATTTCGAAATAAAAATAAGAAACAAAAAATATTCCTCTATCACAATAATGAACGCGCAAATAGCCACAGTTGTTACTTCGATCCTCGTTTGAATTCAACTTCTAAAGCAGTGACAGGTGACCTTCTTTATAAATAGGGAGGGAGTCATCGGTTCAGGAAGTGCCTAGGTACTAGTCCCTGTGTAAGTATTGTCCCAGTTTATTTACTTAGATTTTCCTTTCTACGATAGAAGGTTAAAGTAGGCGGTAAAACAGCCACATAAAATTATCCTGATAAATCATTTCACAATTTTCTTCACTGAGAAGGCATGTCACTCGTTATCAAAGGGCTTGGTTATCAGGAAGTATCTCTCCAGCTGTTGGCATACATCAGTCACTTGCAGGTCGTTACCAGTATCATTTAGCATCGGGTGTAAAGGAGAGCAGTTTGTCAACTCGAATGATAGCTAGAAGCCTTGATCACGAATATTTTCTCATCCTAGTCGTCAGAGCAGAATAAGACCCGAGTCTGGAGTTGTGAGTAATGTCCGTCTTTGGTAACGAAGGATCAAAACTTCCTGCAAAGTTCTCATTTATATGTATCCTAGATATTCATACATTTCAGGCAGTTATCTACACAGAAAACTAATGTATTTTATTGTAGCACATGAAGACAGTTCGAAAAAAAGCATTTTTTTTTCCCAATAATGCATTCGTTTATTTCTCAACTGAGAATATTACATTCAATAAAACAGATCCTCAGAGCGTATTTAAAAAAATACACATACGAATGAGTTGTTAGTGAACTGATCGCTTTTCTTTTACCCCTGTGCCGATCCTAAAACGTTCACGTTTTGTGAAATCACATTCAGTGTTGGTTACCGACTATTGTGGTTTTCAAGGTTGATGCGAGCCACTACCTTAAGGACTCATCATACCACCCACCCCCCAAAAAACCCAACCTATAAAGAATATAGGACATCGATATCACGCCTTGCTCGGTAGCATCTCCACGAAATACAGCAACATTTTGGTTACTCATCATGTTTATTTATTTATTTGAAGTTTTACAAGTTTCATGACTTTTCAAAACCATCTCAAACCATTAATGGTGTTTTTGAGAGTTGTCGCTATAAGCTGTGACATATAGGTGTACACATAAGTGAATATGGATAGTGTTTATGACAGCTAGCTGTATATATAACTGAATATGAATAATGTTTATGACATCAAGCTGCACAAATAACTGAACATGAATAGTGTTTATGACAGCTAGCTGTACAAATAACTAAACATGAATAGTGTTTATGACAGCTAGCTGTACAAATAACTGAACATGAATAATGTTTATGACAGCTAGCTGTACAAATAACTGAATATGAATAGTGTTTCTGACATCAAACTGCGGAAATAACTGAACATGAATAGTGTTTATGACAGCTAGCTGTACAAATAACTGAACATGAATAATGTTATGACAGCTAGCTGTATAAATAACTGAATATGAATAATGTTTATGACATCAAGCAGTACAAATAAATGAACATGAATAGTGTTTATGACAGCTAGCTGTATAAATAACTGAACATGAACCGTGTTTATGACAACTAGGTGTACAAATAACTGAACATGGATAGTGTTTATGACAGCAAGCTGTACAAATAACTGAACATGAATAGTGTTCATGACATCTGGCTGTACAAATAATTGAATGTTAATAGTGTTTATGACTTCTAGCTGTACAAATAACTGAATGTGAATAATGTTTACTCTAGTCAGAGTAGTAAACATTAAGAGTTCTGGACCAAAGTGAAATTTAATACGACTGTACATCTTTCTTTTCTTTTTCATTCTTTTTTGTGAGCGATTTTTACTTAAGCCAGTTGCCAATTATCAGATTAAATATAATTGGATTTAATGCAGCATAGACAAGATAACTGTTGTACTTTTTGCAGAACACATTAGCACACGTGTAAAAAAAAATCCATGTACATTGCAGAATTCATGGATATAAAGGAGGTAATCCAGATTATAAAGTACAATATCAGCCTCTGCAGCTGAGGCTCTTACATTTAAATTTCCGGTTGGTTCAGCCTGTTTTCAATTAAGAAACAGCACGTGAAAGGCGTTTATGATTTCTCACCCACCCACCCCTGTGACAGTATAAGTTACATTCGTATATGCTTCTGTCGAACCTTGTCTACTGTCCGTTTCTATGTGATATTGCCAGCCACATGCCATGCAAGGTTGATCATGAGACTGAAACTTTGAGCTCGTGAATGGGACGGGGCAGACTAAGATAAAGGGGTAATTCCGCATCAGAAATGCTTAAACATGCCTTCCCATACATTTTTTGCGAGTAAAAAAAAAATAACAAAATTCGGACAGTGAAAGAAAAATATTGGCATTGCTCCTTAGATTTTACAGTTAGAACAGTTAGCAGTCCCGAGTGGCCGAGTGGCCGAGTGGTCTAATCACTCACATCTCATATCTGTCCTAAAAAGGGTCATAATAAATAGTAGCTATTATAATTTGCAATAAATCGAGTACTTCAGGCTAGATTATTTTAGCAATCAAAACTACATCACTTTCCAATAGATAAACTTCCAAATAAACCAATCACGTGAACTTAGAATCCAATACTCTTTACTTTTCTCTGGTTTTGGATGTAATTCTTTATTTTACATATTCAAATACTACTACAGAACTTCTTGGTGAGCGTCGATAAGTAATTTTTACCCACCTACCTACTTACTGCCCCCATACACTTATCTCCAGTTATCTATTCACTTACTTACTTACCTATTTAACTACGCATCCACGCATATACGTACATAGATATGCAATTACAAACAGATGCTCGTCGACATGACTAAATTGATTATGCAAAATTATCGTGCTCGTATATTGTAAAGTACACTGCAAGATCTGGGTCTATGCAGCTTGTTAGGATTTATAAGTAGAACAAACAACATAGACCCTGACTGCCGGCGCATTAAGGGTAGATCAAGGTCTCTTGTTTCCAATTTGACGCGACTTATCTGCGACTATATACGGTACCAAGAAAATTATCTAACATGGGACAGCATCTCACATATTAAGATTGAGAAATAAGATGATTTCACAGTAAGTTTGTACATGTACTTAAGCAGATTATATGTACGTTTCGTCAACCGTTACATATTGTCCATCACAGATAATGGATATATTTCTTCACAATACAAATATCACATCTTGGACACAGTAAAAATGATGTTTGTGTTATTTTATTATTATTTCTTTTATCTCTTCTGTCATTTAATCATCTTTCTCCCGACATCAGTCTTAAGGGAGTAAAAAGCTGAGCGCGAGCAAAGGGAATAGGAGTATTCGTTGAACACACACACACACACACACACACACACACACACACACGGCCGTCAAACTACATAGGTCATACAAAGACATCCTCAAAAAACGTCAGTAATGATTCTCTTGGACGGGAAAGTTGACTGACGATAGTATTAATTGCTTAGGGTCGAGATTCATGATTTAATCAATTTTTTTCTGGCTATAAAATCAGTAACAGACATTTAGCTATCATTATCTTGATCTATTTATACCGACCATATTCATTCAAGTCAAAAATAATATATGGGATTTTTTTCAAAGAACCCAATCATGACTGATTCTGACCAAATTCACGATCGTTCATGGTGATAGTTGCTATTCTTGACAAACAATGGTCATGATTCAAACTTGTTCATATTTCAAAAGCTCTTTAAAAATGCATATAGCCAGATTTGAGGAAAAAGTTAATTCTTCCGCTGTATTAATCATAACTTGAAAACATTATACTCATAGTTTGACCGCTCCGATGGCCTCAATGGTTACAACGTTCGCCTCGGATGCAGACACCGGCCGAGTCAGACAAAAGACTTAACAAAAATGGTACTAGCAGCTGCCTCGCTTGGCGCTCAGCATTAAGGAATCACGGCACTGATTCGGTTCCCATAGTAAACCTATGCAAACGCCATGATATTAAAAATTCAATAACTTAAAATTTCTGAGTGCTCATGATCAAACCTATATTTATCAGTATAGATGAAACCTGGATGTCAGCTTCTGTGTAGAGGAAAGGATATGAGCCGCGGCATTTTCTGGACCTGCATGTGTTTGAAACATGTGCTTTCAATTCCGCACCAAAGAGCCAGGTGCTAATTTTAGCAAAGAGTGTTCCAAACTCAAGTCTGTTAAAGGACTGAAATTCCATCAATAAAACAATGTCTCTATTTATTTTTTTTCACTTACAACTAGGATAAGCTCTCAAAAGATTCTTTTTCCTAAAACATAACTTACATTATTAACCAATCCTGGCCAACCAAACCCATTTATACTCTATTTTGCACCCATTTCCAGGCTGGTTCCCATTTTTCCATATCATTAGTACCGTGTGTCCTTAAGAGGTTAGTGTTAGGACTGGTCGGCCTGGTGTCAGGATAGTGTGATTGGGTGGGACAAGATGCTACAAGTCTGCGGCATGATGCCCCAGTGCTAGACATCACTATAAACAGCCACACTGCAAGTATTGTAGCGAATTGACTGGAAAATTATTAAAGCTACGTTAAAAATCCAAATCACACACATGTACTCATCATTTAAACATATCCCATGATTTATACATGAATAAGTCCAGATAAGTATGCGTAGCATGCAAATTTAACCATTACCAAATTGATAGTTTTTAATTTTAAAACGTGGATTTTGCATTATTTTTCAGTGCAGACTTAATTGGCTTCTATGATAAGTACTATGTTAAAATTATGTCTCTTAGCGCGCCACTTTAATAACGTGTGCTTTAAATTTGTTTCCTACAGAGACCTAAATATGTTATCACTTCTGTGGACCACATTGCTCATTACTATCAACATCGCCGTCATCATCATCAATAATAATAATAATAATAATAATAATAATAATAATAATAATATTATTATTATTATTATTATTATTATTATTATTATTATTATTATTATTATTGAACTTACCCAGGAAATGCATGTTCAGGCTTCTTTTCTTCACAAAATGTCCTTGATGACTAGCACTGCACCGAATCAGGTGCGTTATACTGAGCTGTTATCGGACCACTTGGCAAGTTCGACTTTCTCTATCAATTGAAACGTTCGAATTTATACTCCAGTCTTATCTAAGCGATTCGTGGTTACATTAACATTTCAGATATTCGAAGCTGACAGACATTTGTTTATCCACACGGATGGGAAGGTTCTGCTAATATTTGCAGAGACTACATCTACCTGTGAGTAATGCAGGTTCATTGTAATCGCATCTTCAAATTACCCGATGACATATATCAAACCCTTAAAACTTCAAGTCTAAATGGGATGTCCACAGTGAAACGGAATGTGTTTATGTTTTGTGTACACATGCAAGATATATATTTAAATATATACAGTGAGTGGAACAAGTATTGTGAATTAGTAATATGCATATATGAAATTTGGGACCATAGTCAAACTTAAAACAAATGCACGTGTGTGTGTGTGTGTGTGTGTGTGTGTGTGTGTGTGTGTGTGTGTGTGAGCAACATTTAAATTTTTGGACTTGTCAAACTTTAGTGTTCACAAATTAAATACTAGACCAGTCAAACTACATTATCGCGGATCAAATGTCACCTGCTGGAATTATACAGGTAAATATATACTACATGGTGAACATGGATTAGTAATCAAGGCCACGTTGCCGAGAAGCAAAGCATATACAGATAGAAAGGAATGTTTTGAAACTCTCCGAGCTTAAATAAATTTTATAGATAAAATAGTCGACAGTTACATATTTCTGGGTAAACTGAACCGCTGACGCATCTTTGTAATTATTGTTGATAAAACCATAACATATAAACAAGGAATTATGAATGTATTCGGATTAATTGAACCGTTGACACATGTTCATGATTTCTGCTCATAAAACCATGACGTATATTTACACAGACGACGTTTTTGAGTACAGTGAACGATACACATTTAATACACATAGATAGATAGATAGATGCACCAGCTATAAAACACGTGAGAAAAACATTGCTTCATGAAATAAGAAAACAAAACAACAGTTCAAAGGATAATCAGGTTTGTACACAACTTGAGATTCACGGGACAGTCGAAAGAGCAGTTGTCTAAAAACAGTGATGAACTTTTTACAGAAACATTGACACAGTTTACAAATGTGCATTCTTAGAATTTGACACAGTTGACAAATTTGCATTCTAAGCATTGACACAGTTTAAAAATGTGCATTCCAAACATTGACACAGTTTTCAAATGTGCATTCTAAGCACTGACACGGTTTACAAATTTGCATTCTAAACACTGACACAGTTTTCAAATGTGCATTCTCAGAATTTGACACAGCTTACAAATATGCATTCTTAGAATTTGACACAGTTTACAAATTTGCACTCTTAACATTGACACAGTTTACAGATGTGCATTCGTAGATGATATTGATGACTGAGCGTGGAAGAAAAAGGTGGAACATTCAAAATGCCACACAGATGCGTGAAACCAAACCGTGAATACTACCTGGGCATAGATGCTAAGATTAATAAAATAAAGGCGAATCAGAAAGGTCACTGTCAAAGTCATTCATTATGTACCAAGTTTCTAACAACCTCTTTGGGTGGGCCGTGATCAATACATGCGGGTAAAATTTGGGCAACTGATGAACAAATCAAAGTAATAGATACATAATTGCTTGGTAGTTACAATAATTGTGATATCGGTTGCATTTAACAGTGGATTTGGAGTCTATCACATTTACTTTATTTTTTTACTATTCCAGATGAAATGGTTTATCAGAGTTACAGAAGAAGTTTGTGCACGATTACAATGGTACCAAGCAAACAGTACCAGCTCTGCTATACACATTGAAAAAGAAGACAATTATGGTAATCACTCAGAAATTCAAAGATTTACATACAACTGGGTTTATAACTGAAGAAAAACAAATTTGAAGGCGTTGTCATGTTTGAATAACTCCATGTCTTAAATCCTGCATAGAACTGAATACACATTTGTTTAAACAAACAAACAAATAAGTTTGAGAAGGACTTCCTCAAACGAATGGATGACGCTGTATTCGGTTAACGCTTGGAGAATTTCAAGTAACTAACAACAGTAAATACATGTATAGATGAAATTAAAAATGTCAAAAGCAAAAATAAGTACTATTTGAAAGAAAACAATCATTAACCTTACCTTAGTGTTATCAAGTTTAAAAGACAATGCAGATACAATTACAAAACCAATTTACAGTTTATTTACTGTGTTACAGTTAATCAAGTGATTCATGTACAGTTGAAACAGAAAATTGTTACTGTAATACGAAAGGTAGCACTAAGCGTTTTGACTCTTATAGACTGTACAAAGGACAACATATCTGGATTGCCAAAACTAGATAAGTTCCTGAGCTTTTCAAAGCTGAATGGCTGTTCCTATTAAATAGTTTTATGGGTTAAGGACAAACTTGATTCATTCACAACATGCAGCTTGTAAGGGAATAAAAAAGTGCATGATAAAAAAAATAAAATTTGTAATGTACAAAATATGTTTATAATCACAAATGGAAAACAAACGAGGATATAAATTTACTCAGGTAACACAGTCGTGAGGTTTTTAACATTGAAATGAAATAGACGTCGTTGTGTATGACGACACGTGTTCTTTAAATGACAATATAAACGCTACCTTATGGATACACAAATCTTCTATCGCAATTTAAGATAAGAGTGGTTCCTCGGAACACATCTGACTTTTTCGATGCAGTCTTTGCAAACAGCAAAGCAAATGAAAAAAATTAAACATATTTAAAGTTTCTTTCTTTTACTTTTGTTTCAATTTTTAACTACCTTATCTCTCATAACCACGAGCACCGCATTGTTCTTCTTGAATACATTATGCCATCGATTTTTTTTTAATCTTTAAAGTAGAAGACAAATAAATAACTAACATTCTTATGCAGGTGCTTTTGTTTAAAAAACAGAATCGTCATGTTTTACCATCATCTAAACAAATATTTCAAAATGTCTCGCACTGAAATCTCACGATCAATTAAGAAAATGTAAATATCAACCAGTAAGTTTAGCCACTTCCCATACTTATCCACATGACACGCACCTGTTCATCTTTGACTAATCACTTTCTGCTGTCAGCCTTATTGTATTGAAAAGCTGGACAGATAATAATGATTTAATGGATAAAGTTCCTGTATTCGGTCTCTAACATATCTTGTGCTATTATTGTTTATGAAAACAATACTGTATGGATTCTGTAAACTGTTGCCTCAATTGGAAACAAAAGGGGTAAACCGTATTTGACACTTTTTATAGTCACTGTCAATATTTTGTCTATTTCTTAGTTGTAAAACGTTTCTAAATGACTTTCTTTGATTTTCGTAGACAGTATCAAACACCCTTTAAACTCCTTCAAGGAGAAACAAATGTGATATTTATTAAAGCTATACTGACTGCTATGTCGATAACTCTCTCTCTCTCTCTCTCTCTCTCTCTCTCTCTCTCTCTCTCTCTCCTAATGTAGTCATATTCGTCCTTTACCTATTGAGCTATTGATTCAGATATAACAGTATAGTACTGTTAACAAATGTTTTATACTTCGTAGACTTGGTTATCACCTTCCCGAAGCGTTTTCAAGAGTTATGTTTAATTTAAATCTGAAATCCATTGGAATAGCACAAGGATACAGTGGACAATGAAGGAATAATGGAATCATGTTGAATCGCGCAAAGATACAGTGGACGATGATGGAATACTGTGAAATAGCACAAGGATATAGTGGACAATTGTGGAATACTGTGAAATAGCACAAAGATACACTTGACCATGATGGAATCCCATGGAATAGCACAAAGAGGACACTGATGGAATCCTATGGAGTAGCACAAAGATAGAGTGGATAATGATGGAATCTCATGGAATAGTACAAGGATACAGAGGACATTTATGGAATTCCATGGAATACAGTGGACACTTATGGAATCTCGTGGAATATCACAAGGACACAGTGGACAATGATTGATAGTCTTTGAACATTAATTGGTATTAAACACATTTTACCAAATACAGAAATTTGTCTATATTCTGTAATGTCATTTCATCGATTACCTGTCACTTGTCTCAACTTTGTTATACAATCACTCTTTTTATTTTTGTTCAATTTCATTTCTCCTAAAAGAATCAGGTTGCCACATATATTTGTATATCGTGAAAATATTATAGTAATTCAACTTGAAGAGAGAATCGCCTCCGTATGACATGGAAGTGTCTTTTCACATATTCAACCAATACATTATTAGCTTTACCTTATTAAACAATAGGAGAAAAACTACCAGGAATAATAAATATATTTTTGGGATTAGATTGGAAACTGCTGTTTATTCTTGTCCATGTTTAATGTTTATCGGGGTGTACGTGGTACAAAAATGTTTTGGATTGAGATATGTATCTAAGTGCGGTATTTTATTCTTCTACTTGTGATGAGTTATCTATTTACGGTACGTTGCCCATATAGTAAACGTTTTGGTTTCTTTTTTTTTATAAAAACTTATTTAAAAAATGAACAGACTAGCACCCATCACAAGTACAGTGAATATTATTTTACGTGTTCATCAGAATATTGGTAGGAATCAACCAGATTTTATTTCCATAAGTTTTCCATGGTTATATTTTTGATCTTGTTCAACTCCATCTAAAACGATACACTTGAGCAGGAAGTTCTGCCTGTAGATAATAATTCCCTATTGTTCCTTCAAAATATTTTCCACGGGCTGCTATTTATTTTGATATTTATTCAATAAAATGGCGTTCTAGTCACTAGTATCAAATTTCTATGCTACTGCCATTTTTTAAAAATGTTATATCCTCGATGAATGCCTCCTTCTCTGCTTTTCAATCCAGTCATTAGAACATTATTCTCTTTGTATAGTATGTATGTAATACTTCTTACTGTAAAGATTAGCTTCAGGCCCTTCTTTAATATATCATGATAAACTATATGCTGATTGTTTGCCTCTAATCTCATGTAAAAATAAAAGATAACGAAGCCCATACATTTTGAAGGTTTTGATTTATTAGTCAAATGACATAATGAAGTGATGCATCTGTTGTGGGCAACTTGTACTTACCAAAGTTTGATGAAGGAGAGGTAAATCCATAAAGTTAACTAATGCTCGGAGTGTAGTTTGAGACTTGAAAATACCAAGCAACATAAAATTTCTTGTACAACATATAGTATACATCCTCTGGGTGTAAATACACCCTTAACAGTTGAAACAAAAGTAAAAAGTTGACACCTTTTATAATTTTCATCTTACGATACACATCTGTAATAGATAAATTGTAAGTTGTCGTCAGAACTTTATCCTCCCTTCATTAACGTTCATTTTGATTTTGTTCTCTTTCATCTTTTATTTATATTTGTTAAATCATTCTTTTTCTGTAACCAAGACAGAGCGTTGGTGTTTGCGGTTATTTGTTACTTAAGTCATCTACTCCTGGTCGATTGTGCTGTATTTCAATTATTCACATCTTTCTATAACTGTTACATTTGAGTTTCTAAAGCATAGTATTATTTAAGAGATTTCTTTATAATTTACATCTCACTCTCCAAAAATATGTCTGAGTGTTGTTTATCCTTTGCTTGATTTGTTGTCAATATTGTTGGACCTTAGGCACGGGCCCTTGAGCTTCTGCCCTTTCTCTTACGGTTTGCAATATTTGCACTGCAATGTATAATTCTCTTTGTGTCTTTGTAAACAAATCCAGAGGATCTAACACATGTTCTGTTCTCATCAATATCTGCTGTAGAGTTGAGATTTTGTTAGCACTTTTAGTACAATTCTGTTCAATCGCTCTTACTTTATTGAAAACTAGTTTCTGCGTGTCTTGATATCATTGACACTCGTAGTCTCCGAAGTCCTACATATTTAAGCATCTACAAGTCTCTGAGTATTTACATGTTTTTGAGTGCCTGCACGTCTTTGGATATCAGCGCGTCTTTAAGTATCTACGCGTCTTGGAGTATCTGCACGCATTATAGTATCTGCTTGTCTTTAAGTATCAGTACATCTCTGAGTATCTACACGTCTTTGAAGATCAACGAGTCTTTGAATATCTGCACGTCTTTGAGTATCCACACATAATTGAGTATCTATATGTACAACAGACTAGTGGCCACATCAGTTAATTGAACAGGATCATGTGACACAGTTATTGCTGCGGTTTAAATCATATTGTTTGTCGCAAGGTGACATCTTTATCCTCAGTTTTTGTCGAGTGTTTAAAGGTAAGAACTCGTATGGACCTTTCAGCCATATTTCTGTCATCATGCTATTATTTATTGATCGGCGTAAAATAAAAACCTGTGAGTTACAAGCATACTATGAAATCTAGAACTTTTTTTTATCTTATTTCGATGGACTCTCTCTCTCTCTCTCTCTCTCTCTCTCTCTCTCTCTCTCTCTCTCTCTCTCTCTCTCTCTCACACACACACACACACACACACAGAGCTGAAATTATGTATTACATTGGCATTAAAAATAAATATAAATATTAATCACATCGTGAATAATATCTAAAGTTTTATATCTACTGTACCCTTACTGCCCTACAATATACTGTAAAAGTCCAATTGAAGTATGTATAGAATTTGGCTCTCGGATTCAACCCCAAGATATTTCGATCCCAAGACATTTCAACCCCAATTCGACCCCAGATTAATTTATTGTGTTTATGTGTGGTCATATAATAATGCAACACGGTCAGTGACCTTTTTGTTATATACACAATATCATTCAAATGCAACACGGTCAGTGACCTTTTTGTTATATACACAATATCATTCAAATGCAACACGGTCAGTGACCTTTTTGTTATATACACAATATCAGTCAAATGCAACACGGTCAGTGACCTTTTTGTTATATACACAATATCAGTCAAATGCAACACGGTCAGTGACCTTTTTGTTGTATACACAATATCAGTCAAATGCAACACGGTCAGTGACCTTTTTGTTATATACACAATATCAGTCAAATGCAACACGGTCAGTGACCTTTTTGTTGTATACACAACATCATTCAAATGCAAGACGGTCAGTGACCTTTTTGTTATATACACAGTATACAAGACGGTCAGTGACCTTTTTGTTATATACACAATATCAGTCAAATGCAACACGGTCAGTGACCTTTTTGTTATATGCACAATATCAGTCAAATGCATCATGGTCAGTGACCTTTTTGTTATATACACAATATCAGTCAAATGCAACACGGTCAGTGACCTTTTTGTTATATACACAATATCAGTCAAATACAAGAAAGACAACTGGGTCAGACTTTGAAATTTTTACAAACAAAAGAAGCATGTGTCGCTGTAAGCATATCGTGAGGATTTAAACTGGAGCTAAACATCAACAATGTTATAAGTTAAAGAAGTAAGTTCGTTTATGATATATTAATAAAAAAAGACAAATACGTTGCAATTCAGGTACTATAGGATTATCACTCTTTTTTAACAAATCAATACAACTTTGTTGTTGTTGTTGTTGTGGGGCTTAACGCCATTTTTCAGCACACGATAGGCTATACATGGCGGCCAGTATTAATGGTGGAGGAAGAAACCGGGAAATCCCCGGAAAGAACCACCGACCCAAGAGAAGCTACTAGCAATCTTTCTCACATATCCACATTCGCCGAATCCTAGACTCGAACCCAGAGGTGAGATGGCAGTGATCCGTAACGGAGAGCGCTTTAGACCACTCGGCCACTCGGGGCCCAATACAACTTTGTTGAAAAGATATACTAGCTATAGTATAAAAGTAAGGTACAAGAAACAGAAAGGTATTTAATGGCTTGTGTCATTCATACCTCCTTAAGGACCCAAGTGATCGAATACTATCATTAATCCAAGGAACGGAATGACAACTTCGAAGGAAAAAAACATAATGTGTAAAAGAAAAAGTCATACTCTTTTATTTTTATTGGTAATCAATATGTTAAACATCACGAATAAATGATTTACACAAATTTATATACATAATATGCATGTGAAGATTGGATTTTCAATGAAGTTTTACAAAATGCATTTTTTTTGTAACTTAAATTTGTATAATTTTAATGATTATTGCGATTGTTGCTTAAATACAGCATTACATCTAACATTGTATAAAAATAATACAGAAATCCTTCCTGTGTTCTAAGTTAGCGAATTCAGTAACATGGTACAAGATATCATATCAGGCTGATTCTTTAAATTATGATCTTGGTTCAGCGACTTCCGATTCAGTAAATTTTTCTAGGATGCTGGCTAGACGAATTTACCTATACTTACATGCCTAAAATTTTTTTTAGATTTTGTGAATGTCAAGAACTGTGAAGTTTAGAGCTGCCAAACTAAAGGGCCATTTATCGAAAATGGAAGGTGCTATCATACAAGCTGGGATGTTTTCGTAAATCTTCCGAAACAGGTCTTGCATTCTTTTTTTTTTTTTAACTCCGAAGCTCAGGGGTGAGTCCAGTATACCCTTATATGGGAGCGAACTCACATTCCTCTCTGCCCAAGATCACAACATAAGTAAAATCACACAAGTCTTGGGCAATAGTTTGGTTCAAGACTTCACAGCATTCGCCTTCCTTGTCCTACAGGCAAGAGAAATTACGTACTACGTTTTAAAGATTTTCTTTAAAGCCTCGGTGGAATAATTTGAATGTTTTAAGACATTAGATTTTATTTATTCTAGAAACAATTTAATCCCGTGTTGAAGCATTTGAAACAATTTTGTATTACTTTTTATTATATACTACTAATCATAAAATATATATTGCATTTTAGAAAGTTAAATTGTATTAAGATTTTATATCTATCTGTAATCGTAGAACTGAATTATCGCAAAGAAGATTTCGCTACTAACTTCATGCTCAGTAATAATTAATTTAGAAACAAAATACATTTGAAGCTACAAAACATAATATATTGGTATTTAAAGTAAAACAAAATACTTTGCAATTACTACAAACAATTTTGGTGCCAGTCTGAAATATTGAAATTAGTAAGAATTTTTGCTAATCGTCAACTTATTCGATATTATTTACATTATATTCTAAAAATAAAGAAATGCTAGAACTGTATGAATTTGGTAATCTTGAAGGAATATAATCATTTTATATGTATTTTTATATCTAAAATGTTTGAATATACAAGCCACATCTATGCTACTCAGTATGTTCAACTCAGAAATGAATGAATGAATGTTTAAGAAAGGAAGACTGACAGACAGAATCAAAAGATAATGAATCATTACACTTACCTGAATCGCAAATGCGATGCTGCCATTTCCCGCATCTATTACAAGTCAAAGCAAGTTGGCGAGGCCTGACATGCCTATGGCATTTCACAAGGGTAAAACACCATTGTCACAATTAACACAGTTCAGGTAGCATTATACCAAAACATATCCGATCGAAATGTCACAATATAAACTGTATTTACTATAAATTAATCCAAAATTTACACATACGTATAAACACTTTTATTAAAGCTTACGATAAAAATTGGCATGTAATGAAAATTTTCGGCCCTTTTTTGAAAATGTACAGCGTGTGGTACGTTTAATTTTCATACCTTTTTCTTTTCATTCAAGTTAGCGTGCATTGATTAACTTAATAAAAGTGACTTTAATTATAAATTAACTGTTGCCATCTTTTTTTTCGGCGATTTAGCGGTTTGTTTTGATTCTTTAATTGCAGACATCTATGAATAACCGTGTGATTAGTGGGGATGACCATTAGCAGTGTGCTAATGAGTGTTTTAAAAAATCGGATTTTTTAAAATACAAATTTACAGTGTGTGGTAAATTTGGTTTCTTTCATTCAAATTAACGAGCATTCATTAACTTAATACAAGTGACTTTAATTATAATTAACTGTTAACATCTTCTTTTTTCGGCGACTTAGTGTTGTGTTGGTATCTTCTTTAATTGCATACATAAATGAATAATCGCGTGATTAGTGGGAATTACCATTAGCAATGTGCTAATTATTGTTTTAAAAATGCACGAATTGGGGTCGAATTATCCCATGGCTGGGGTTGAAGTGTCTTGGGGTCGAAATGTCTTGGAAATTTTCTTGGGGTCGAAATGTCTTGGGATCAAAATGTCCCTTCTGTTTGTTTGTTAAAATAGTCAACAATTTCAATAAAAATATAACATCCTTTGGCAATTGGTCGAAAATTATTAACTAGATTATGAAACATATTAATTGTTTGATTATTATAAATATATTTCTTTTCTTAGGGTAATTAAATTTTTTGTTCCGGGGTAATTCTCTTTGTTTTTGGTTTGCTCCAGTAATTGTAAGTACCCGATACAAAGTTTTGAACCAGTCTTCAGACACTGCGAAATGGTAACGTATTCTTTCCCCGCTCATATTTCGAACTTGACGTTATGCAAAATTTTTGAACGATTTTAATTTAATACATACTTATGTGACAGCAGCTAAATCTTAGGAAGTTCTTTTTTGGACAACAGGGACAGTTATATGCTAATTAGTGATATGGCACTGCATCCATATTCCGACAGGGGTTTCCTATTTTCGTGCCATTCAGGATTCATGGAACCAAAGAGTTTCCAACATAATTCTGAGAGTTCCTGGCATAAACTCACGGTTCACTCACTTTAAAAAAAAATAGATAAAAGGGAAATGAAAAAGTAGCTGCTAGTTATGTTATTACATGTTTGGATTAAATTCTCCGCCTTATAAGATGTCATTGGAGAAAAACATCTTTCAGTTTTTGGCAGTTTTTTTTGTCCTTTTTTTTTTACATCATGGTGCACTCAAGCAAGCTGATTTTTCATATGTTTTTGTTTCGTCACTTTTTCATGTTTTTTATCATTCAGAAAATGTATGGATGGCATTCTGGTTAAAAACAATGTGCTCAAGTACAGGATGCTCTTCCATTATTCTGATTTATTTACTCACTGAATCTGAATCTGAATGTTTATAGTGCAGGGCCAGTTATGGCATAAATTTGCACCGTAAGAGAGAGCCAACTAGAATGTTAGTAGTATTGTTCAAGAGCTGTCTTGAAGCTTTCCACTGATTGTGCGCACACAACACTGTCACTCACTGACTCAGATGATTCCAGTTCACAATTGTTTTTACAAAGACAGAATTTCTAAATTGTTCTGTTCTACATTGCTCAACTACAAAACATCAACTATAATTTGATATTTATTTTTCTACAATGTTTATACTTTCAAAATTTGGAAAAGATTTGGGTTTAAATGGAAGCGAAAAAAGAGGCGTTGTTTCAAAGCTGGCCAGCGTAGAACAGGAAGAAGAATTCCAGTTATCTCCCTTTCCGGCACAGAAATTTAAAAATTCGGCCGTTAATTTAGATAACCTAATTCAAATCCCTATTAAATTGTCAACCTTTGTGTCAACTATCCAAGAGATACCACTGCGCATCTCATTATTCAATGCCCAATCAATAGGACCACCAGAAAAGCACACAGAAATAGTTAATTTTATCAACGATCAGAATATCGACGTCTTTTTCCTGACAGAAACATGGTTAAAAACATGAGGCGATGAATCCAAATGCGCGGATCTAACACGCACCGGTTACTCCATCATGTCATTCCCCCGCCACTCTTGCGGAGGTGGAATTACCGTCATCGCAAAGAACTCTATGATCAACCGTCTTAACCACACTACAACCTTCAATTTCTACCACACATCATTTGAACTAGTCCGAACCACACTCATACTGGAACAAAGGTCAGTCTTTTTTTCTGCTTCTACCGCCCTCTTCCTAGTAGAAAAAACAAGCTGACTGAATCTCTCTTTTTGGAGCAGTTTCCGAATCTTCTGGAGTATGCAAATTCAGTAGGTGGCAACCTGATTATTCTTGGAGATTTCAACTTTCACTTTGACTGTCCTGGAAACCCATACACATCAAAACTCCTAGATTCCATTCATGTTTTCAACCTCAAACAGTCAGTTAGCCAACCCACCCATAAACATGGTCACATTTTAGACTGGATTCTTTATAGACCTGATGATAATATTCTACAGTCCTCCCTGGTGTCCCACGAACTTGCATCAGATCACCTCTGCATTATATGCCATCTTGACATATCAGTCCCTAACCCTCCACCTTTATTTGCTGCTAAGAGAATCCTCCGTATGATAAACATAACCCAACTAATGCAAGACATCCAAGCAAACCTAACAACTACTGTATTTACGGTATGTTTTCGGACATAGTTTGTTTTTGGACACCGTTTTTTTTTTGGCAAATATAATATTTAAATGCCTTGTAAGTTTTGGACGTTGCTTCGCTATAGTTTTTTCTACAATTTACGTTTTCGGACACAATCTAAGAAGATCTGCTGCGTTGTTAAAATTCACAGCGTGTTTGCCGTTAATTTAACTGATACAAAGTTCGCTTCATTTGGTTGCCAATTATTTAATATGTGATCATGAACTTCCATGAACTAATATAATTTAAAATTCTAAATTGTATGTATATATGTAAGTATGTATGTGTGGCTAACAAAAATACGATTGGTTGTCAGTGTAGACATCGTTACACACAAAACCACTTCAAGCAGGTGTGACAGTTATGACTTTGATTAGAAACCATGACCCTGCTTTATATCATTAAACAATACATCAGAGAGTCGGTATGGATTAGTAAATTCATTGGCATCGTGCAACAAAACAAACCCCATATCCCCGAGGCATTATGTACCACGGTTTAAACGTAGTTATTGTTCTACAGGTAATAAACCTCTTTGTAGACGATAAATATTGATTGTGGGTGCTACATGTTCGGTACATCGTGTGCTCTTTTAATGAAATCCAGATGGCTGCCTTTTATTTCCGAACACACCTGTCAAAGAAATCCCACAAATTATAATATTAACAATTATCACCTAAACACCTTGAAATCTCCGACATGCATCAAAACAATCTTTGAGCAGTTGATTGTTTTGAGTCGGCAAGCTCTGCTCATTTTGAAACTGCCCTCTGCTAGGTGGGAAAAAAAGAGAGAACCACAGCAAACAGATCACCTTTATTAAAAAAAATACCAACATATTAATCACGATGACTCATATATTGCAACTTGCTTGTTATTCTTACCCTTCCTAGGTGTGCATCCAACACTCACCCCATATGGAGCCTCTCACCCTTGGTGCTCTAAGATTAGCCGTCATACATGTACCGGTATTTCTACCCTTGATACTGAAATGTTTCTGTATATATATATTCAGAACTATATTTCCAAAATTTTTATATTTAGTTTGTATTAATATCTTAATTACACAGACATAAAGCTTGCATACGTTTGTAAGGTAGATTTTATTGATCACTGATTAGTAGAGGGTTAAACTGTGGATTGCAAGATTACTAATATGGCGGTTCTTTTGGAAAATACGTACACAATCATGGCTCTAATACATGTATGGTTGCGTTTTCTGGTGGATGGACATGTATCAAATAGACAAAATAGGCAAGTAATGCCTGTTTTTCATTCATTATCCTTTCTGTGGTGTTTGAGAAAATACTTGTTTTACTTCATGGCAGCATGTCGTCGTGTGAGCTAACGGTAACTTTGTTACCTATGTTGGGGGGGGCAAAAATTTATCTTCCCCTGTTTGTTTTCGGACACCTAATTAAAGAATTTAATATGTATTCGGACGACAAAAAAAGTAATTATTTGTTGCCTTCTGAAAACATACCGTAAATACGGTAGCTTACCTCCTACAGCAGAACAACTCGATAACTGCCTATGTTCATTGCTTGACAAACATGCCCCAGCAACCAAGTGCAGAGTATCAATTCAAAAGTGTTCTCCGTGGTATAGCAGTGTTAGGGACCAGCTTCACACTGCTAAAAGAGACCGCTGTAAAGCTGAGAGGCTTTGGCTTTCCACCAGACTCACTTTTCATAAGCAAATCTAGGAAGCCACTAAGAAGAATGTCACAAATATAGTTCATGCAGCGAAATCAGCCCACTACAGTACTAAGATCATGGAAAGTTCCAGCTGTAAAGAGCTATTCGAGATTAATAACAAGCTAATGTCAAGGAACAAATGTACACCACTTCCAACTACCTTCTTTCTAGTTGACCTTCCAAACCTGTTTGCAGATTTCTTCCGTGACAAAGTACAAACCATCAGAGATAAGCTTGACAACACAATTTCAATTGACTTGTCATCACCATACAGTTGCGATACAGAATTTCAGCGGCAACCGTTAGCAGCATTTGAAGCTGTTTCTATGGATTTAGTACGTACAATCGTGATGAAGAGTGCACCAAAGTCTTGTGAACTTGATCCGATTCCGACATCACTGCTGCTTGAGTGCTTAGATCCAATATTGCCTTCACTAACTGATGTTATTAATACATGTACCTCTCTCTCATCCGGGGAATTCCCATCTTTTTTCAAAACTGCCATTGTAAAGCCTCTGCTGAAGAAACCAACACTCGACCATAATGATTTAAAGAACTACCGCCAAGTTTCTAATCTCCCATTCATGTCAAAAATCTTAGAAAAAGTTGTTCTACCCCAACTTGTATCTCATCTGAATTCAAACAGTCTTTTTAGCAATGTACAGTCTGCATATTGCCCTTGCCACAGTACTGAACTACTCTTCTGAAAGCAAATAATGACCGTATCTCTGCTTTGGATAGCAGAAAGATTACAGTCCTCACTCTCCTTGACTTATCTGCAGCATTTGACACAATAGACCATGATATATTACTTCACCATCTCCAGCATGTATTTGGCATTCATGATACAGCCTTGCTATGTTTCAAGTCCTACTTGGTTAACAGGACACAAATTGTGTCTGCAGATGGAAAACACTCCAGCCCAGTTGATCTATGTTGTGGTGTTCCACAGGGGTCTGTTATTGGACCTGTTCTCTTCATTCTGTACACTCAGCCACTCGCAAGTGTCATAGATCATCATCCAGTGTCTCACCAATTGTATGCTGATGACACCCAAATATACAAATCTAGCCACCCAACTGAAGTTGAATCTACCATCCAAGGTGTAGAGAGGTCCATTTCCTATGTGAAATCATGGATGACATGTAACAAGAGGCAGATAAATGATGATAAAACTGAAGCCATTCTGATTACAACACAAAGACTTTCTCATTCACATCCTTTACCTCAGACAATAAATATCAGCAACACCAACATTAAATTCACACAGTCAGTATGAAACCTAGGTGTTATTCTCGACAGTAGTCTCATTGCACCAACATGTCATGAACATATGCAAGGCTGTATATCTTGAGCTGAGACGCATCAGCTCCATTTTTCACAAGTATCATTCAGATGATGCCACTAAAACACTTGTGTCTTCCTTAGTACATGTACTTTCAAGACTGGACTGTTGTAACTCAATTCTGTCTGGTTCGTCTCAATATCTACTCCAGAAACTTCAAAAAGTTCAAAACACAGCTTCTCGGATTATCCTTAGAGTACCACAATCAGAACACGCCTACCCCCTGCTCAGTACCCTACACTAACTATCCATTTGATCCAAAATTAAACACAAAATTTGTTCTCTGTGCTACATTTCACTGATGGGCTCCAGTCCAACATACCTATCCGACCTCACCCATGTGTACACACCAGCAAGATACTTATGCTCCTCTTCTGACACTCGTATTCTCATTATTCCCACTATGAAAATGAAATCATATGGACAACATTCTTTTGCATACCAGGGCCCAGCAACGTGGAACAAATTGCCCACTGAACTTAGACACAAAGACACAGTGATTTCATTGAAGAGCACTCTTAAAACTCACCTATTTCAACTGCAAGAACAAACTTAAAGACCTAATAATGTTTCCTTACCTTAAATATTTACAGCATGTTTTCTGTTTTCTAATTTTGTGGTGTTTGTTTTTATTTTTGTAATCATATGATTATATATGTTTTTTAAGTGTTGTCAAATGTTGTAAAGCACTTAGAGCTTCTAAAGATTAGGCGCTATACAAAGTCCTCATTATTATTATTATTATTATTAATCTGGCGTTTTTGTCTTAATGGTTTTAAAATTATATTTGGTGAGAGAGCCGGCATTAACCCCTCAACTGCTTTATAGAGATATGTCAAATGAATCTGCTATGCCTGTCTTGGAGTGTTGGTAGACCCAGGTCAGTTAACATTTTGGTGATGCATCCTGCTTCTCAGGTTTTGTAGTCACCAGATATAAATCTTGCTGCCTGGTGTTGAACCTTCTCAATTCTATCAACATCCTTAATGTAGTATGGATCCCAGACAACACATCCATATTCTAACATGCATCTGACTAGTGCTAGATAGTCTGTGGACAGTGTCTGAGGTTTCTGTTTAGAAATGCTAGTGTAGTGTTTCATTGTATGGAACTCTGCTACTTTTCACTGTTTCACTGTATGTAACTCTACTTCTTTGAGCAGAGGTCTCGCTAGGATTTTAAAACTAGGAGTCCAGGACTCCTGCTTATATTGGACACAATATTGGACATACCTGAAGCGGCTAAATTTCCAGATGAGAAGAACCGGTGGTTGCCCTTGAGTTTAATTTTCTAAATTATTTACACCACTGACATATAGCTCTTGTTTGTCCATTAGAGTGAGACTAAATTATGTCAGGCCAAGGAAAGGCCTTATTCCAAGCACTAAGCCAGGGTTGGCACAGGCTTTAAAATTGTTGTCACCAAAAAAAATCATGAATCTCAATATTTTGTCACCAATTTCACAAAAATTGCTCCATTTTCATGATACAATCCCTTTATCTCAACACCATCAGGGCCAAGGTAATATTATTGACATAAGCAAATGTTTAGATAAGTGGAGGGGGGAGGGTGCTGAAAATAAATTGAAATTTTGTATACTAGTGAATCTTTTAGGTGACCTGTCGTCAGTGACTAAGATTTACACTGAGAAAAAACAAACAAAACAATGGAAATTTTGAATAAATGAAGACAACTAGTCTGAAATACACTTGTATATTGACAACTTACATTTGCATAGTACACCCTACAATGTGTTAAATGATGTACATGTATATGAAAAATCCATGAATTCAAGTATTAGATCATATGTTAGAAAATTCATGTATTAGTCAAATCCGATTAGAAAATACAACTAACATGTTTATATAAAAATTGGTAGTCCTTGTTTGATCTATATCCCATTATCAACAAACACATTTCATGAAACAATTCAGTCTGATACTTATTATCCTAGTAGCTGGCAGCTGTATTGTTGTTTATATGCTACATGTACATGTACTTAAATTGGCCTAGAGTTTGGTCAGCTAGAGACAACTACCATGATTCCGAGGCTATCAAGGGGATGAGGCTGTTCATGGGGAAATGAAAATGTGAACAAATTAAAAAGTTTAGCAAACATTCTTGTGAGATGTTCTACCTTCATTTAACTTGACAGCCAGATATCTATTGTTTCAAAATATTGGAACTTTAATTTGGGTTTTACACTGCTGTTGGTAGTGATCATAAGCATGAACTTTTTTGTTGCAAACAGGAAACTTTCATGGCACAATAAATATGTTCCAATCACTATGAAAAATGAAACAATGCTTTTATCTAAGTTTGTTGCTGACTTCCTTTAATCAAAGGTCATCAGCTTGCTTTGATGAAGGTGCATGTGTTTTTGAATTACAGTATATAACAGTCCAAAATGTTGTTGCCAGAAAAATCGTCAGATGGAATATTTTGTCGCCAATAAGGAAATAAAACCGCAATTTGTGACATCTGGCTACTGTTCCATGCAAACTATCGGTTCTGGCAACTTTAGCACTCTTCTGAATCTCATTACAATCTTTATTCACATTTGCAACGGCCTTTTGTCTAAATCTCAATGTATCTTGATTTCAAGGTCACATGCACTACTTATTCGGCTACACTTGGAAACGAACACAGTAATGAAAGCTCAAGTTGTTCATTTGATTTACTTTTATAATGACCACATGTACATCACTGGGTCTTTCTGCCTCTGAATTCAGCCATTGTAAATACATGTACATGTATCAGTACATTTTCCCACCACTTAGCAGCAAGACAAAGTCTTTGAACTTGCCACCCAGCTGTTGCATCATATTCTTTTGATATACTCTTCCGGTGACAATATGTACATCTGGGGGTCATTCAGCCACTGAATTCTCTCACTGTAAATATCAGCACAGCTAAAATGATCAATTGATCAACATAATTTCCCACTCAGCAGGTGGTTGAAGCAGGACTGGCAAGCCTTTGGATTTGCCGTCCAGCAACATAATTTCCCACTCAGCAAGTGGTTGAAGCAGGACTGGCAAGCCTTTGGATTTGCCGTCCAGCAACATAATTTCCCACTCAGCAAGTGGTTGAAGCAGGACTGGCAAGCCTTTGGATTTGCCATCCAGCAACATAATTTCCCACTCAGCAAGTGGTTGAAGCAGGACTGGCAAGCCTTTGGATTTGCCGTCCAGCAACATAATTTCCCACTCAGCAAGTGGTTGAAGCAGGACTGGCAAGCCTTTGGATTTGCCGTCCAGCAACATAATTTCCCACTCAGCAAGTGGTTGAAGCAGGACTGGCAAGCCTTTGGATTTGTCGTCCAGCAACATAATTTCCTACTCAGCAAGTGGTTGAAGCAGGACTGGCAAGCCTTTGGATTTGCCGTCCAGCAATTGCGTGCGTACAGAGCACTCATGCACAAGTCATATTCTGTGTCCCAGATAAAAAATTGGCATCCAAATACACGATTAACCATTTCTGAGACCTCTGTTTCAGATAACAATTTTTACAATAATTTCAGGAGTTTTCTCAACAGTATATGAAATTGTGTCTTTTTTTGTGTAGCACAGCAACCCTTAACAAGAATTGAGTGATATGAGGTAAATTCATCATGGTGATAACCAGAAGTTAGTATTTTCATTTGAGAAAATCATTTGCTTTCCATCATTGTTACACCACTTACATATTGCTTTTAATGTACAGATTCCAATTTGTTCAACCATGAGAACTGTTTCTTCTCCTCAGGTATTTCAACTTCTCATATTTGATGTTCTGCCTCCATTTTTATCAGTCTTTTACTTTAGTTGAGATTGAGTACGCAATAAATATAGAAGTTTAACTTCTCTTTGCTGTCTTCACCTGTGCTGTCACCTTCATCATTGTTTTGCCTCTTGTTTTGTTAGCATTAGTGTTGTTTTTATTGAAAGTCTATTTCTTGAAATTTTTAAACATTTTTGTGACTCATTTTCATGACTCAAAAGCAGTTTTCAGTACTTTTAAACATGTCTATTGACACTGTAATGCCACAATTACTGCAGTAGTTGCTCTTCTTCAAATTATTATGGCATATCATTGATTTGTCATTATTGTCTGCAACAGCTTTATTTATATACACATCATCACCAATTTAAACACCATTAAAACAAAAATGGGCATCATTTATTTACTAAACAATAGCGTTGTTCAGCAGTGTCCCTCTTGTAATGTCACAAATCATTACCTCGTATCCAAAAATAGAATTTTGCCTCAGCTTCAGACAGGTTAATAATATGGCAGGCAAGGACTATTAATTAAATTATAAAATACCATACTTAGAGAAAATGAATAAAGCAAATTAACTTTTAATCAGTATAATGAAGCAGCAATTAATCTGATTTATTGTTTTGTAGATACTTTTCTTACTGCCTAACAACCGATATGTATGGCTGTTCTGTTCCATTCACATGTCTTAAACACTATTTATTAATTTATTCTTGTGATTGAATGCAATATAATACTTATGTACACAAATTGTTATTTTAAGATCCATTTTAGACACATTATATATATTTTTGATTTTATTGTTTTGCTGTACTTTAAAAAATGTAAAAATTTGACATTTTCATATTTAATAATTAAAGTACATAATTATAAACATTATTAATTCTTTTCTACTAAATTTAACTAATGTGCCTGGAAAATACAATAGCATGTGTAGAAATGCTGGGTATGAAACAATACAGTTACAAAATGATGTGTGCACCCCATTGGAACCCCCCCTTTCCCACCATTTCAGTCAACATTATCATTATTGAATCTTTTTTCTTAGTGTAGTGGAAAAAACTATATTTGTACTTATAGTCTATTTTTGAGTATAGACCTTTATTTTTTGTATCATTTCTGTAACATAATGGCAGTTAAACGAAGAAGTAGCTTGTGCTCCAACACTGGGAAAACATTTTACTGTCAGTTAAAATCATGGGATGTTCAGAGGGGTGTAAGATCGAATTTGAAAGGGTTTGTTTTACTCTGCTCAGAATGGGCATAGTTAAACAATTTTTATTATTAAAATATACTTTATTCTTGTAATTCACTTCAAAAAAATTCCAACAGAATTGTACAAAGATCAAATTATAAAAACAATAATAACTATTATTATTATTATTATTATTATTATTATTATTATTATTATTTATCATTATTTATCATATATCTTTGTAGGGTAAAACATTACTTAGAGTAAGGAACAGTCAGTCTGATTTCTATAACAAGTGTTCACAACCATTATTTAAAAGTCCATCTTGGACAAGACACAAAAATTATCATTTAGATGAAGATGAAAACAATAATAAGGTTTACTGAATGCTTTATATGTTTGTCTGAAAACAGTATGGCTGATGGTGCAATGCCTTGTGGGTAAATGACATTATACAATATTTATAGCTTGCTAAAGAATGCTATTGCATTTACATATGCAGGTGTTTACATATGCATTTGATAAAACATTGGTTTCTTTGAAATCATAGTAGAGATGGATTAACTGTTAATTAGTCATGCTTTACTTTTTCAGTTATTTTACTCGTTTTTCAAATCATTGGTGGGAAAGGATGTTGTAGTGGAGCTGAAAAATGACCTGAGGTAAGTAATCATACCTCTGCATTGCAGAATTTCACAAGTTTTTACACAAAATGGTGCCGAAAGGATGGAGAATAACTTAGAAAATTTCAATAGATGTCGATTTTACTCATATATAACATGAAGTAAGTTTTTGAAGCACTATTCCAATAATATTTAACTTCACATTCCCACCTTCTTTAAATATTTACATTTTTCACACTGATATTTTTGTTTTTATTATCAGGGAATTTGAATTTGAGTCTAATTTTCTTTCTGCATGTTTTGCGAAGTTCAGCTTGCATAAGTGTAAGTTTGCCTGAATGATGTATATAATATGAAATAAACATATGCTGTTTCTGTTTTGTGAATGAATATCATAATAAAGAACTTGCATTAAAAATAAAATAAAATCCTAATTTTGTGCATTTTTGGAAGTGTTCAAGTTGTTCAAATTCAATGGACCAATCAAAATGAAAGAAGTAGTTAATACTTTGTAGTATTGTTTTTGGTGAAACATTTATCCTGAGGGCTGGAAGAAAAATAATGGTTTTTATGTAGTTTATAATGGTATTATTGTGGTTTATAATGGTATTATTGTTGTTTATAATAGTTTTATTGTAGTTTATAATGGTTTTTCCTGTAGTTTATAATGTTTTTTCCTGCAGTTTATAATGGTTTTATCATAGTATCATTCTGGTTAAAAAGTTGCTTTCTGTTTCCTATTTAATATTAAAGACTATGTTATTAGTACTTGATTATTGTGGCTGACACAGTTGTTGATGATTAAAGAGTGGAGTAATTAGCATTGCCAGAATGACAGTCCAGAAGATATAGTCAAAGTTGCATAGTACTTGCTGCATGTGGACAAATTTTGCTGCATTACAAGTACACAAGCCATTACTAAATCCTTAGTTAAATGCAGCTCTTATAATACAAAAACAGTAATATGGTATGTTGGTCAAGAAATGCAGTGGCCATTTAACTGCCATTTTTACAGATTCAACCAGGCCTACATAAATATACAGTGAAAGTACATCCCTTCTTCAGAAATGCCATTTCTAACATTAAAATACTACAGCCAATGGTCTAATTTAATTTGTTACCTTTGATTCAGATGAAACTTCTGCTACCTGAACAAAATTGGCACTCCTGATCATAGTCACATTTGGTTCCACATACAACAACTTTGGAACTCCATGGACACGAACAATATGCAAGTGCTTGTAGGCAAATGGCAATATCTGTGCATGTTTTAATGATGTAAGGTAATTTCATTTACCGCAGTCATGATGTTTAGAGAGCCATTTTGAGCACCACAATAAAAGGTCCCCATGTGAACCGATGGATTCCGCACATAACATTGCAGACACAAAATTCAGTACATTGAAATTATGACTAATAGTTTTAAAATATGAACCTTTGTTATGGGCTGTGCAGACCTGCCAAACCTCATGATTTTGGCGTGAATTTCATGACTCGAGATAGCGATTCACAGATTCACGCTGCAAGCAAAAAATCATGAATTCCCGAATTCTCAGTCGGCCCAAATCATTAATAAAATAAATGTTATCCTGTTAAGTGCAAGTCAAAATAGCAGCAGTGGTCACTCATACCCAGAATGGTCCTATATTGCTAGTAGTGATGTTAGTAGAACTATTTTCAATTGTTAGTTTGCCCTGTAGCAAGCATTGTAAAGTATATAATCTATCTTTACAACAGCAGTTTTATAAATGTTTTTTTTTTTAAAAATGGCACATGTACATACTCATAGCAACTGAATGTTTTTTTTTTAAAAACAAACATCAAATGAAGACAGTTTTTTAGAGTGTAGGATATTTTGAGATATTGAAAAATTAGCATGTATCGTAATTTGCTTGAGTTCATATTTGTCCGCACATGCACCAACACCACTAATCGTTAATCGATCAACGTTTCATCTTATGGATTAATACCATGTCATAATTAAGCTACACAACAGTTAAAATGTTTTCACCTCCACGGAAAAAGATATGTATTCCACAAAAAGTGAAATATAGATTTGAGTACACTAAAATTGGCCTTGCATTCAGCCATCAAACATTGATGTACATCATGTTTTTTGTACGGTGTTATGCCAGAAATTTTAGAATTGGGAATGTGCACAGAGGCATATGTCATTGCTTACAATTTATCTATCATACGTTTATTATATAATAATATTATTATATAGTACATGTTTGACAGATAAATTGTAAGCAACAATACGAGCCCCTGTGTGCATGTGGCAGAATGATGCAAAAAAGCACACGGTTTGCAAAAAGCACATAGATATTGGAAAAATGAAGAGCACAGCAGATTTCAGCTCTGGAGTACTTTAAGTCACCTACTCAAGTCCTGCAGGCTACCAGTGCTGAAGCATTGTTTGAGAGTTTTCTTGTAGAACATAACCTGCCTTTCTCAGTTGGAGATCAGCAATAGTGACAGTGAAAGAGTATTTCCTATTGTAAAGAGAAATAAGTTAAACTTTAGTGCTTCCTTAGGTGCTGAAAATTTGAAACAATTTTAGTCACCAAGATTAAACTGTTTGAAAACAAATTGACCATAGCCCAATTGAGGAATTTCAAGTCTGCCACAGCATCATATGACAAATTGTGTGAAATTGGTGTATATCAGTAAATTTAGCTGCAAATAAATTTGTACTTGTAATCAGTGTAAACAATGTTTTAGTTTTATTTTGGGATTTTCATATAATGCAGTAAAATTAGCCCAAAGAATTAGTTTGCTCTCATCAGTGGATGCAAAAATTATGATAGCCAGATGCTGGAGGTATTTTAATTACTACTGCATTTACATATCTACATTTGGCTGCTCTAACTTTTCATCATAATTTTTTCTCTCTAAAGTCATTCAGTAGCACAGGTACCCATGATCTGGGCCAATCACAGTTACAAAAGAGAGGAAATGTATGCACATACACAATTTGGCAATGAATTCCTGATTTGGAAGATATAAATTACTCATAAAAGAAGGGTATTATTATGATAAATGCTGGTAGATGTTGAATGAACAATATGCTGGAACAATTGAAAGTTTTAAAGGACTCTGTCGGAGGCATGCAAAAGTAAAATGACCTTCAAATTTGCACAAAGTTTTGTAGTGGGGGAGGGGAGCACTGTAGTGCCAATTTACCTGGAGGATTTTTGTGCAGTTACATGAAAATATAAACCAGCCGTGTAGAATGAAAGTTTCATATTTTAGGCAATTTGGGTTCCCTAGAGAGAAATCACAACTTCATTAGTCAGAAATTTGATTTTGTTTCTTTCTTTCAGTATCTGTGGCACATTGCACTCTGTGGATCAGTTCCTGAATATCAAGCTTACAGACATCAGTGTCACTGATCCAGACAAGTATCCTCACATGGTATTTTATTTTCCAATACATATTATCCCAACATTATTACAGATTTCATTCGCTTATTTATATGTATGTGATACAGTTTGCTCGTATAGAATGCCATTGGGATATCTCTTTCATCTATGAGTGGACTTGATGACATTACAGGATGTCATCATGTAAATTATTTCTTTGGCATCTGAAATGTTTCTGGTGATTTTAATGCTTAGTTTTGAGGAAAAGATTTTCTTCATATTTAAGGAATTTCTCAATTCTTGTGTTGTTATTGGTCTTTGGTCTTAAACTACGTAATAGAAATGAGCAAAAACCAACAAGTTTTGTAAAATTCAACAAATAATTTATTTCCCTGATATACAAAGTGAAAATTTAAAAAGATCCTACAGTATTGTGAATTAATTCCCAAATAGTTCTAAAAGTTTTGTTGCCAAAATTATAGTGTTCTGAATTAATTCCAGTGGTGTTCTGAATGAATTCCAACATTGAAAGTACTGATGTACCAATAGCATGGAATAGTGTTGATATGCTCAGTCTTTCAGTATAACATTGATATAATCCAAAATGTCTCCCAAGAATTCACAATAATCCGAAATAGTGATTTAGTCTGAAATTAATGATGAGCACCTTTTAACTCCAGAGAATAATTTAAATAAATAAATCTCTCAAATATTAACTGAAACACAACTATTTGAGGATCAGGATGAATGTCAGCTTAATGGAAATTTCCATCAAACAGTAAACAAAATTCATTTCAAGAAAATTCTAAGGTCAGAATCAAGAAGAACTCAAACCTAGGTAAACATGATCATGTGTACTGAATATAACAGACCAAGAGAATTTACTTGTCCGTAACATTTCCTTCTTAAGGCATGAATAACAGTTCACAGCCCTCAAGTTTTGGGTAAAGGTCAATCATACAATACAAATTAATTATACATAACAGTGTCAGTTTCCAGGTACTCAGTTTTAAACCATGAGAATTATTTTTCATCTAGATATAGTTCTAACACTTTTCATCCATTCTGCTATCTGCATGACCAACCAGTGTTCCAACATTTTCAGAAATGTCATTTGCAAGATGACATAAAACATGTTTGAGATGAAATTTAAGAAATAACTGGGCATGGTCTGTTAGATATCTTTGCATAAATTATCAAAACTTGCTACAAAATAATACTTCCTGTATACAAGTTATTTTAATCTTCAGCATTCATGAATAATTATTAGTCATTTGCCATTCCATTCTTTAAACTGAGAATTCATTTGAAACACCCAAAGCAGGAACATGCATTCATTTCTGACAGTGAAACAACAAAACTATTGATAAACATACTCATCTTCTACAAATTAGCAACATAAGGTGGCTAACTCTTATGTGAATGATTTGGTTGTTAGTCATCACCTCTTCCACACTCAGACTTCTTGATAAGAGTTCCTTTTCGTGAGGAAATTGCACTATTTCCTCCTTTTTTAAGATAACACCAAATTGACTTAAAATTTAAGTGAAGGCGTGAAATTGGCAATAAGATGATTTCAGAACTTACAGTGTAAAACAAAGGTCATGTTGACCAAGATGATTCCTGCACCTGATCAAATGGGGGAGCCTGAAATGGCCTGAAGGGTTGAATCAACTCACTGACACCTAACAGGTAGTCTCTTGGGAAGTACTTTTTATATATTGTAAGGATGAAAATGGCATATGAATGAATGATAAGTCTATGTCTGTGTGTAATATGCTTGATAGAAATATAGCCAATATGTCAACACATATATATTGGGACCACCCCACCACTGATAGACCTTCTAAAGATGACAAGACCATAAAATTTTATATGTTAATTATTAATGTATCATATCATAGACTGTGTATCATGAATCTTATTGACACACAGCAGAGATGTATTGCTTTCTCCCAAGTATTAATCCTAGTGCTGGCATTGGTTGTTTTTAATCGTGATGTGGTAACATTTAAGTTTTTAAGGCCGCCATGAAAATTGCCTGTTATTTTAAAGCTCTACCTTTATATCTTTTTCAAATCTCATATATTTAGAAAATGTTCAGCATTTTTTAAAATGAAGGGTGGGTGGGATTTCCCCACAAATGTTTTTAAGTTTAAGAATTACTACCCCTTTGAAAGGACCAAGGTAGCTTGAGTGTTTATAATGGCTTCAGGAGATTGTTATGAAGTGAATTAAAGAAATGAGCTATGTAATTGTTGATTATGTATAGGTTAATTTAGATATTTCTAAATAAGGTATTTTACATTCATTTGTGCTATTGCTTTTTTCCAGTTATCTGTAAAGAACTGTTTTATACGTGGATCAGTGGTACGGTATGTCCAGTTGCCAGCTGATGAATGTGACACGCAGCTTTTGCAGGATGCTGCACGGAAAGAAGCGGCACAAAATAAGCAGCGATGATTTGGAACAATCCGATTTATTTTGGGTACCATGTTTCTTTGCTGTTCAACAGGTTTCTTAATTATCTCTATAGAGGAATCAAGGCAAAAGTTGTTTGAATGTGGCACAAACCAAGAGATGACATAGATTGATTATGTTTATTTTGTTTCTTTTTGTGGTATATGTTTTTGATTTTTCTCCAGAGGTATGAAGAAAACCTTGTGTGGAAACCTTTAAAATGAATATTGGCTTGTTCTACTTATGAAGTGTTCTGACAAATAAACTTACTGCTTGAAAGAAAATGATAATAAAGGATGGTCTTTATGTAAATCTTTCAGTGCAACATCATGTAAATAAATGTTTGTATAAAGAATATAATGGCTTTCTTTTCTGAAAACAACATTTAGATAGAGTTCTAGATGCACCACAATTAAAGTGCTCTATAATTTAACGACAAATAAAAGGATTCTTCCATTTATTAAAGCAGCAAGGATAGAGAAATAGGAATAATGTTGTATAATTGAGGGTTTATTATATGAAACTATTTGTCTTCTTTTATCTTCAGTTGAAGTCTGTCAAACAAGTCTCAGTCCAAAATTTAAGTCTGTCAAACAAGTCACAGTCCAAAATTTAAGTCAGTCAAACAAGTAACAGTCCAAAATTTAAAAAATCTCTTTTATTAAAGACTGATATCAGAGATAGCAAATAGTGGATCTATTTATTCATGAAACTGAAAGAAAATAACCAAGATAAAGAATAAACAAGATTTTTTATTATTTGAGAATGTATAGGGGATATCAACATTGTTTACTTCAGGCATGTTGTGTGTTTACTTTAATTTTTCATTGACGTAAATGCTGGAATTTATTTCCATATGAGGGTGAGCATCTGTGTGTGTGTGTGTGAGAGAGAGAGAGAGAGAGAGAGAGAGAGAGAGAGAGAGAGAGAGAGAAATTTATTTCCATATGAGAGTGTGTGTGTGTGTGAGAGAGAGAGAGAGGGAGAATATGTTTACAGTTTTCACATGTTACATGCTTTTGGTCTGACTAATATCAACACATACTACTGAATCCATTGCCACTTAGTGAAGCTTTACAAGTATTTGAATATGATATGTTGCAGATTTTATATATTCATGCTCAGACATTACAGAAACAGCACATTAAATAATTTATATAATAAAGAAAAGTCTTATCTGTTTTTCCTGGATTTATGATACCAGATTTTTTTGACGATTATCATTTTGTTTTTGTTAAGACTTATTCTCTTTTATCATGTGTATTCATTTGTTCTGAGTCTGAGATTTTAATTAAATAGTCAATATTGATTTTTTGATGCTTGCATAATTGAAAGTCAAAAACGAAACAAAAACTTAGAGAAGATAAAATTGTTACATCTTTGCAGATATCTTATGTGGAAATTATTTAATAGTGCATGTATTTTCAAGAAAGGCCTTAAGATGTATAATTACTTCATTTGCAGTATGGTGGATTAAAATGTACAGTGAAACCCCACTGTAACATGGTTAGGATGCACAGATTATCATTGTGCTATATGCTATATGATGCTATGTGATATGTGATGTATTGTTATCCCAACCCTTTGATCAAGTCGCGAATTTGATACTTGCTCAGTACCAAGTATGGTAGTCCTATATTCAGTTAACAGTTTATTTGAACTTCCAGTGATCATGCTGCACAGTTGACACCTCTTTAGTTGTAGCATATGCTTTAATAGATTTCACAGAAAATATGCTCAATGTCTCACCCTCTTGTTTATTTTGCACCATACACCATGTCATGTATGATATGCTGTTGCCTTGATGCAGTCATTATTGCTTTCTCTTGTTTGTGATTTTGTTGGATCCAGTTTTCAGTTTGATAACATGTTGAAACCCTTGAGAACCAAACACAATTTGTGTATACATCTTAATGCTGATAAACAGTATGTCAGTATTTTTACTCAACAAAAGCGATACACACTATGGATGTGTATGCAGAGGACCATATGATTTTGGATATTGGATACGCTTCTTCTGCACTTAAATTGCTTATGAAAAACAAAAAAATAAATAAATAAGAACAGTACAAGATTTGTTTCTTTTATTGTGTTTTCAAATAAGTATTCTATTGACCTACTTTATCTTAGAATGTGGGGGTAGTAAATTCAACACAATTTGTTTTGTGTCCATAATTTTGTGACATATGATCTAGGTAACAAAGTTTAACCATAAGTTTTTTATTTTGTCCCAAGATATATGGTAAATTGGTAACTTCTGATCAAATATCCGTGTTTGTTTGATTGCGCATCAAATTCTACTTTATACTCAACTAGACAATTGGAAAATATGACGGCTCGCAAAGCCAGTTGTCAGAGCTAAATGAACAGACTCTGTGTTTTATTGGCAGTTAGTTTGCTTCAGATAGCAAAATGTTAAAAACTTTAGTGTTTTAATTAATGTTATCATTTAGTAAGAATGTACTGGACATTATGGGCATTGAATGCATCTGAACTTTTTTCAGTCACAATGGCACCAAGAAGTGTATTTTCTTTTCTGTCTGTCTCAGAATGGACTTGACAGTGATGATTTTTCTTATCTTCAGAAAGTTTTTGTCAACTCAGAGGAGGAGAGTAAATCTCCAAGAGTTAGAAAATTGAAGGAAGAGTGGAAAAGTAAATTTCCATGGGTGAAAAATGTTTCAAAAGATCAAAATGGAGTGATAATGTATGAGTGGCTTAAGAGCAATGGAAAATCAAAACCCATTTGTCAGTGAGAGCAAGTCCAGTCTTCAAAAAAGTGCCCTAAAAACCTAAGCTTTGATGCTGAAAGGTTTTTGCCAAGTTTGTAAAGGGTAGAAATATGGGAAATAATTAACTGTCATAGTATCTTGACAGATGACATCCGAGTAAAGAGAGACCCTAATTGTGTGATATTCATCCTTGATATTTGATTAATATTAACATTCCTATGGGTATATTTTTCTATTTAAAATGATTTGAGGAATTAAAAATAGACCATGTTGAAAGTTAAAAATATAATAAAGTATAGAATAATCCTTTTCCTGTTTTAATATACCAAAATATACAGTCATATGTAATAAGAAAGAAAAACACAAATACGAAAATCAGTAATGACCTTGACAGTCTCACTCTCAGTTTGTCTGTCTCTAAGAAAATACCATAAAAGTGTTTCTCTTTATTCAACAGTAGACAAGAAATCTTAAATATCAGTTTGCTCCATGAATAACGAACAGTCCCAGCTATGAGCTCATGACTGTCAAAAGCAAATAATTCTTGAGTTGTTCATATTGATTTTGGGGTCAAGGATCAAATGACTCTTCACTTTGGAAATCTTTTGAGAACCCCGATATGTAGTCTTTATTCATAATTATTGTTAAAATACTGCATGCATAACCCCATTCACATTTATAGTTCAAAATCATATATAAATGTGTTAACTTACAAATTGAAACATTAACTAAGTTAATATTTATTTATCCTGGCCATAAGTTAAGTTTGAGTTGCATCAATTCTATCCTCCATTGTTGGAATTTATCTCCTTTTCATTGGAGATTCTTCTATTGTTATCAAGGTGTTAATGCTATCAGTGATCAATTGTAGTGACTAGCAGTTTATTTGGGTGAATATATACCAATGAATAAAATCAGAAGACATAATTAGCTCATCCAGAAACAGAATAAGAATAAATTTATTTAGTGACAGCATTAAAATGCCTAATTCACAAACAATGCGAAAAATGGATTAATTTATAAACAAAGTGTGTAACTGGCTGCGCTAAGGTGAACAACGACTGCTTGGTGTTTGGGTTTTTAATAAAGAGCAACAAATGCCACAACCATTTAACAATGGCAATCAAATCTAGAGAACAATTATCACTTACTAGTATTAAAGACAAAGGACCTCATTCACTCTATGCATTACAGATTAACACCAAACGCAAGCAATATACTTGACCGCGACATTCGAGTCCTTGAAAAAATTTCTCATTATGATATTATAGGCATTGTGTGGGTTTTCACAAGAGAAACAGTACAAATCTTTGAACTATGTATGTCTGTGACTATTTCCTTGGAAGAAAGATTGGTTAATCTTAGTGAGTATTGAACTACGCAATAGAAAAGAGAGAAACCAATAAGTTTAGTAAAATCAACAAATAATTTCTTTGCATACAATACATAGAAATGAAAAAGACACAATATTGTGAATTAAATACCCAATAATCCTACATATTCCATCACAAGTCCAAAAGTATAGAATGTTCAGAATTAATTGCAACAGTCGAATGTCCTGATTTACCACAGCGATATCATCCAGAATGTCTTTTGAATGAGTTATCAAAAATCGCAAGTAATGTTATAGTCCAAAGAGTCAATGAGTACTTTGTAATTCCAGTGAATGATTGAAATAATTCCTCTCAAATTATATCTGTACACAACTGCAAACTGTGATCATAGATTCCCAAAGACATATGGAACAGGAATGAATACTTGTTTAGATAGTCTATACATACACATTTCACTTGACATGCGACAATATTATCTTCGGAAAAACCCACTAACTCATAAACAAGGTCTTGAACTCGAATCCAAGTAAACATCTTGTTAACCTCTTTGAATCATGCCAAAAATAATGTAGACATAACTCTTAATCACGGACATAATTCAGGCACACACTGTAAGTATATATAACACCTCCTTTCATAAAGAAAAAGAACAATTTATATAGTAAAACTTTCTTTTATACATTAGTCAAATATACATATGATACTGTAATCATAAATACAAAGGAAGATGTCTCATGAATGACACAAAATGTACACAAAATGATACTTGCGAGAGTGCATCGGTAACCACATTATCTTCTCCTCCAATGTGTTTAATGTCGATTGGAAGTGCTTGCAAAATTTTTTTTGGGGGTGGGGTTGGGGTTGGGTGGGCAAACATGTAGTAGTTGGCTATTAAGTTTTACAGATGTAGGCCTAAACATGTTTCGAGGTGAAATCCGGGTTGGGGTGCAAGTGACCTTCACCATTTCCCCTATATGCGGGGGCGCACGATGTAAATATTGTATTTCTCCAGCATTAAACTCAATTTCAACAATATCTGATTTTTGTTTTTCATTTTAATAATACCAGTAACGGAGTTGTGATCACTGAATGCAATCATCGGAGATTCATTCACTTAAAAATGTTGCCAAGTCAGTATTAAAGCCAAACATTCCTTCTCAATTGTGGAATAATTTCTCTGGTGCTTGTTTAGCATTTATGAAAAAAGCACACTGGAAGATCCACACCATTTTCAATACTCCACCAACCCCTAAAAGCACTTTCATCAACAGACATTTTAAACGATTGACAAAAGCTTGGAGCTGGAAGAACTGGTACACTCTTAAGTATGACCTTCAATTTGTCAAAAGTTTCCTGACACTTGTTAGGTCAATGAAATTTGGATTATTTACTCGACAAATTTGTCGTAGGCTTGGCAATTATGGAGAAATTTGAACAAAATGTTTGATAATATATAGCACTACCCCAAATTTGCACCAGGTACTTTTAACTAACAAGTAGAGGGAATTCAGATCTAGCCTTAACCTTAACTGCTACAGGTTAAACTTGACCATGCCCCACAATACGTCCTAATATGTGACACAAGCGCAGCAAAACAAACTTGCACCTAAATTAATTGTTAGATTTGTATCACTGTGTCGATCAAAGAATTTTCGAATGGTTTCCAGTTGATCTTTCCACGTATCATTGTAGACGTCATCGATGAATATATATCACGATTATCTAGACCTGACGTTATCATGTTCATTGAACGCCAATATTCACTTGATATCTGTTTTAATTCACTCCTTTTAAATTCACTGAATAGGTAATTGGGATATCTCGACCAAAATACCCATATTTATATGACAAAGTAATTTCTGTTTCCGCCTCCCATGAGTGATAATGATATAATTTAAATCGTATGCATTTCAATTGTATCAGGACCATAACAGTTGGCCCGAAAAGAATTTTGAGGTATAGGCAAGAGAGTTAGAACTATATCACCAGGCTGAGAACTTATTCCTTTCTCTTTCTATCATACCTTAATTTAATTTTTGACTGAGTAGAGTGAAGCTTAGTTCTTGCTACTTCACAAGCCTTTGACAACTTGTATTTGAAATCAGAGACATAGTCAAGAAGATTAATCCTGGAATCTTCACTCAAAAGAAGTTTCTCTTTTAATGACTTTAATGGTCCATGGACAGTATCTGCAAAAGCTAGCTTAAAAGGATTATAACGCAATGATTCTTCAACTGATTTCCTAACAGCAAACAACAGTAAAAGAACACCATTATCCCAATCTTTTCTGTATCAAAGCAATATGACCGAATAATATTCTTCAAAGTTTGATGAAATCTTTCCAAAGCCCCTCGAGTTTCAGGGTGATAGGCAGAAGATTTAAACTGTTTGTGGATGCTTAATTCAACTTTTTATCAAACCTTCACAAAGGTTTTAAGTTTAAATATTTCCCTAAGGAATTGACCCTATAAATCTTGTGGACGCATACATTATGGTCGACAAGTATTGTTAGTATTGATTGCCTGACTTGGTCTTAAATAAGGGACCGATACTCTGCCATTATTCAACTTATTGGTTCGTCAAATGCAGGAATAGATTGCAGATGAGCCTTAGGTATCTTCAGATTGGGTTTTCCTACTGTTTGGCAAGTATAACAAGAAATACAGTACTTAGAAACATCACTTTTAATTTACGGCCAACAAAAACGATTCAAAGTCAAATAATGACTCCTAAAAGACCAGCCAACGGAGTTTTATGGACTAGACTTAGAATTTCCTGTCGAATAAAACAAAACACTTGCAAAAGCTAATATTTTATTTCAAGATCAGTATTGATTTATCAAATACTGGTGGGTTCGTTAATCTCTGTGAACGAAACACTAAAAGAAAATTGGCCGGGGTGGGGTGGCGGTCATAATTATACGTGGCTAAGTATTCGTTGGGTCCTTAAATCTTTAAATTCGTGGTACGGAGCAGTAACAAAATAAAGAGACACGAAAATTGCCCCCCCCCCCCGGAAAATTTGTGATGCTATTGTATCATAGTTTTGCGCTTGCAAAAATGCGAAGATGAAATACATGTAGAAAACGAAACATACAGCAAAGTAGATTTCTCATATTGCTTCAAAAGACGAATGATACAAATACGGTCAGCGTGTAGAAAAATAATTACTAACAATTTGTTTGATGTCTTATGTCTTGCAATAGACAATTTTTTAAAGAATAATTCCTTTTAAATAATAAATATTGAATAGTTAAAACCTTTTTGTCAGAAACTGAATCTACGTATTGTCTTTAAACAGCTTGAATTAATCTGTAATTTGTTTCTTTCTCAAATGAAGAATAATAGTTTATAAAAAAAAAAAAAACCAAGAAAGAACCCAAGAAATTATATAAATGATGACCGGATCCTAGATAGTTGATTCCGACTTTCCCTAATTAAACATAGTCATCTATAAGGTGCAAATGTACTATTTATAGTACAGCATCACTGGAAGAAGCACATATATATTGGGGTCTTGCTTATGTCTTTGGGGCTTACTCTTGTTTGGCCATTCCTCATTCTCTCATTATCATTTGCTTAATCATTTCACGTTGGAAACACTTTATGATACACTGCACCTGTAGATTAGCTAAAACTACCCTGTGAGCATGACATTAAGGTTCATTTGTACGAATGCTTCACTTAAAATTCATAAGTAAACAAGGACGTGACTTGTGATATTTTACATATAATATCAACATCTTCAGTCCTGCCTTGTAATAAAATCATGGTACAATCCGTTTAGAATAAAAGTACATTCATCAACCAACAAATACATGGTGGGGGGTTGGATATTTAAAAACAATTCATCAGAAAATAAAAGAATTATGTGGAAGAAGTGGTCTTTCAGGACAAATATTGAAATAGGCAACATATTTTGAAATAATTTATAAAAATAGATAATGATGAAATTAGACATTTTAGCTGTTTTGCTGGCAAATTGCGATCTGTTTTAAAGCCAAACCTTAAAGAATTCGTTCTTATGAAAATTTTCGGTCAAAAGTTAATTTTTTTTTTTTTTTACATTGTGTTTGACTGCAACCAGCAGCAGCATCATTGTGGTCTTCAGATGAAGCAGAGATATCGTGGCCGGTGCGTGGTTCTCATTGGAGGTTGAAGCAGAGATATCGTGGCCGGTGCGTGGTTCTCGTTGCAGGTTGCGTTATGTGACCAGTGTAAAGCATCAAAAAAAAACGGCACCACCACCACCGCCACAACAACAAAATACAATATATCACATTTGGTAAGAGTTAGACACTTTACTTAATTTCAGATCTTTAGATGCTGTAAATTTATGTAAGAACTCTTACCAGGCAGAACTGGTTCTTCTGAAATCTCCAACTATATATCCAGGCAGAGCCTATGCTTCTGAAATTCCTTTCACATTTTTAGCTTGACTTTTTCTAAGCCACTTTAAATTTGTAAATAACAACAGACTCAACTTTATCATACCATTCACATAAATATTTCACGACTAGATCAGTTCATTCAGTAAACTGAAACCTTTTTTTAATAATAAAAGTAATAAGAAGTAATATACTAGGATGAGATTGATGATGATGATAAGCAAATTCAGTGAAACTTTGTCCCTTGCCTACTGTACTGAGGTTACCAAAAATATAATGAAACACGATTGAACACTGGGACAAAGTTGTAGAGCAACAAAGGTGGAAACAGAAAGTAACCATCCCAAAGGGCATCAAAGAAAACGTGCAGAAATAGAGAATTGAGTCAGTGACCTTGACCTTTAAGATAAATCCTTGAGTTTGATACATTATACTTAATGGTATCCGCACACAGAGCAAGAGGGGGCGGGTGGGTGGGAGGGCACTTGCTCCCACCTCATTAATTTACATGGGCCTTTCTCATTAACAAATCATCTGAGATCTTGACAATGCAAGCCTATATTGCAAGTTTAATCAAATCTTACCCAAATTATAGGCACAACAGTGGTAACATGTTCATCCGATCAGATGCAAGATCACTTCATTAACATGTATCGATATCTTGCTATTGTCAAACTCGTCCAAGATATTAATATGTGCCTGTATTCCCAGCTGTTAAAATCTGATCAAAAATATGGCATCCAAAGTGATAACATTTTAACCAATTCAACGCAAGAACATCACCCCATTTATATCAGGGCCGGATCGGTAGAGGCCTGGTTTCTCGACCCCCTGGGCCAAAAAAAAAAAAAAAAATACAAACACAAACGTATAGTCACTTGTAATTTTAAATTCGATAATCGTTTTATTCTTGCGTACGTTCATTGGGTATTGTGCACACCTGAGTTCATAGACATATAGACTTTTGCTTTGGTGCACTTTGGAGGACAGTCAGGGACAAATTGAAATTCTAGACACCCCCCTCCAATACTTAATCTAATCCGGCCATGTATATTCTTAAATCTTGCTTAATCTCGAACTCATCCAATTTTGCATGTTCTACTATAGTCGGATAAAAAGAATTTCCAAAGGTAAAGGCACAATTAATGCGTGGGGTCTTGTGTATAAGCAAAGTCAACAAAGTTCTTGATATAAACTTAAGTTGTTTTTTTTTTTTAATCGGGATAATTTAATTATATATTACTTACCTGCTGATATTGCGTTGCTTTCCTCAATTATAACACTAAGTCCCTAGTCCAAGCTAATAGGCATTCCTCCGATTTGTAACTGGAGGTCTAGAAATAAAAATAACATTATCCCAGTCCGACTCCTTAGTTACCTTTACAGCAACCAGACCCAATGAATACATACGTTAGCCCTGGTGCGCGACAAGCATGGGTAAAATAATGAAAAAGTAGCGCGACAGCGCCCGAAGGCCGCACTGATAACGGTATCCAATGACGAGTGAGCCCAAGATGCAGCAATAATCCTAATCCATGGGACTAATTCTCGTGAAAGATGGTCTCTCTTTGTGAGGGACCTACAAGCTCCCAGAGAGTACGGAAAGTCCACCTTAAGTGGAGTCTGCCAAAACATGAGGAACCTTAGAGGGAGAAAGAGACGATTCCGACCTTCTTTATAAGCCTTAACTGACGAAAGGAACCGATGTTGATCATATTCAGCACAAATACGTCCTGAGACTGGAAATCTCAATATTCCCTGAAGCTGATTCTTCACCAGAAACTCAGGCTGTCAAAGAAGAGAAATCAAATTATCGTTTCTACTGAACTGAAAACAAATCTTTTCCTCTGACAAAGCACGAATCATACTCCTCCTTCTAACCGCTCCAGTGGCCTAGTGGTTAGAGCGTCCGCCTCGGATGCGGGAGGTCTTGGGTTCGATCCCCGGCCGAGTCATACCAAAGACTTACAAAAATGGTACTAACAGCTGCCTCGCTTGGCGCTCAGCATTAAGAGGTTAGTGTTAGGACTAGTTGGCCTGGTGTCAGGATAATGTGACTGGGTGGGACATCATGCTACATGTCTGCGGCATGATGCCCCAGTGCTAGACATAACTGACACACTGCAGACACCATAGCGATATGACTTAAAAATTGTTAAAGCTACGTTAAAAATCTAAATCACACACCACACACACACACACACACCTTCTTGCCGACGCTAAGAAGAGCTGTAGACTGTCTTAAGGGTAAGGTTTCCTAAGGAAGGTTCACTCAAGGTTTAGAAAGTTTCTTCAACGCCCAAAGAATACATAAAAGGTTCTATCTTGGCATTTATGAGCGATACCGGTCTCTGCAGCTCATATTACCTGACGAGACCATAAAGGCGAGGGTCCAACCCAATAGCGGAACTCCTAGATAACTTGCGAGTGTAGAAAAGGGCTGCTCTATAGACCTTAATGGTAGAAATAGAACATTCCTTTTGCTTGAAAAGGAAGAAAAGAAAGCCAGCTGTAATCAACCAGATTCCTATTGGTTGAATGTTGATTTCCTCTTTGCCGGAACAATGCGGTCGGCAATCTTGCTCGAAAACGGGGCGAATCGATCACTTGAGATGAGCGAAGAGTTAAGGTAGAAATTGGAGATTCTGTGGGTTTCTGTGTAGGAGAGATCCCCCGGGACTGCGACAGCAGGTCCCTCTTCTGTCGCGAGAGTTGAGAGGGTTACTAGGATTAGCAGACGGTACTGACGTGGCCGAGAATATGCGGAATGATTTTAAGGTGAGTAACCATAAGCATACCGAAAATCTCACTTAACATTGAAGAAGTCCACCAGGACCCTCTGATAAGGCACTGAAGAGACATCATGTGGGACTTGTTTTGTTCGGCCTCGAAGCAAACATTCCCCTAGTGGCATCTCCCACAATAAAAACGGTATCTCTATGACCGGCTGGTGCAGAAACCATTACATGAAGGCCGCGCAACCTCGTATAAAGAGACTGTCCGTCAGGAACTTCCTTGTGCCCTGAATATGGCAGACTCTGAATGATCTCAGACGAGACTGTCCATCGGATAATGTCTCAGGCTTGCACGCAAGCAGGAGCACTCATACCTGCTTGAAGCTTGAGGGTACATTACTACTGAAGTGTTAAGTGGCGATTGTAATGCAATGACGCCTTATGTTCTTGACGTACCTCGGTGGGCTAGAAATACTGATCGCAATTGTAGGTTGCTTATATGAAGAGCAGCCTCTTCCTGAGACCATAGTTCCTGAAGATTCCTTTTGCTTGAAAAGGAAGAAAAGAAAGTTACTGCATTTAAAGGACAGCTAGAATAAACCAGATTCGTTGACTCATGGCTTCAGGTGCGTACACCATCCCGATTCTGACGCGTCTGTGTATAGAAAGGAATGACGTTCGAGAGCGTGAATCGGGGCTCCGGTCGGAAACTGGATCAGATCTAGTCCCGCACTCAAGCGAGGCTTTTTAAGTGAATTCTCCCAAAAAGTTTACAGGAGAGAGTTAACGATGGACTAACAACGAAATCATGCTCCTAAGACCCGCTTTGAGTGCCAGAATCCGTGCGATCCTGTCTGATTGAACGTGAAGCCACGTTTGATTGGTGAGGAAGTTAATCCCCACATACACAAGGTTCTGAGAAAGGGTATGATCAGGTTTCTACGGGCTGGGATTAGATAGAGACGAGTCAACATCGTCTAATAGGGAAAAGTCCTTCGGACGAGAATCTCTGAAGACACTGTATCAACCAATTGCTGAAATAGTGGAGGACGGGGATCCCTGAAGGCCTCAAGTGCGTTGTTACTACCCTCATCAGTTTGGTAAAGGTTCTGAGGGCAGGGGTGATGGCGAACGGGTGAGCTCGGCAACTGAAATTCTTCCAGGCCAAGACAAAGTCCGAAGTATTTTATACGAGAAGGGAAGATAGGGATGTGAAGTTACGCATCCTGTAGACCTAAGAAACCTGCCTAATCGTTGGGTCTTATGGCATTTCCGACTTTGGCTGTTTTCTTCATAAATTTGTTTAAGCCACAAAAATTACGAGTCTGAACGTTTCGGTCTGTTTTGGACACCAAACATTCCGGGAGTAGAAACCAAGGGTCTAGTCGTTTTCCACCCTCACGACTGAACCTTCCATAGATGGTCGTTTACCTCTCCATCAACTGAACCAGTTGAGATAGGTAAAACGGAATAGAATGGGGGTCCATGATAAAAGAGGATGCTCTTGGAAATGAAACCCGTAACCCTCCCCTAAAGAAGATCGAAACCAGGGTGTTACGGAGTTATGAACTGGATCTGCATGCTGAACCATGTAAAAAATATTTGGTAGGAGGCCTCATAGATTGATCACGACGATCATGCTTCTTGGTCAGTTTCGATGGAGCCCCGAGTCGTTGTCGGGGCCAATTGCTTCTGGTCCCTCAAATCTTGAGATGCTGGGAAGGGACGAGACCATCGAAGGGAATTTTAACCTCGAGAGTTCCAGTCCTCAACCGGTTCTTGCTGTGGTCCATAACTATCTTTGTGGAGGTGAAAATCTCCAGAGTGTGCCATCAACATGGAGTACGCATGTCTGAACATCTTAGCCAAGGCCTCCAGCAAGTGCTTAAGTGTAGCTGGAGACAATGATTACTCCTTAAGAGACTGCAGGAGGCAGCTGGAAAGAGATTGGCGTGAGACGCCATCGTCACTAGGGTCTCAGTGACTGAGACACGAGTCTAGGTTGCAGTCAATATACTTCGAACACAGCCGAGTCCAAATACGGGTGTGTGTGTGTGTGCATGGAGGCCTGTGGGGCCAAACCCAGAGAGGCACCCAATAACTGGTGACACAGACCTACAGCTTGAGCATAGGAGAGACTGACCATCCGTTATGCTGCCTGGTTGACTTTTGACCCTGGGGAAAATTGTATGCAATCTTCTGGCCAATGCAGAGTCAGGAGCAACAGAAGATCTGAATGTAGGAAGGCCCCAAAAAGTCTCTCCAGACTGGAGAGAAATGTTAGAGTCCTCAGGCCAAGAAAAATTTGAACACGGGTCTGGGGCAAGGTTCACTATATTATCAGACAACCAAATTTCCTTCTCCAACACCTTACCTGACAGGTGGATAGGGGCAAGAGACCCTAACAGAAGGAAGGACCCGCCATAGCCGAATCCGCTGAGAACTCATTAGGGTCTAATATGATAGAAAGGACATCATCATCCTCAAACTACTAAAACAGAACAGTGCTGTCCTTTTCAGTATACCTCACTGGGAAGGTAGACCTCAAATAGGGGATTTCATCATCCCATCAATGCTCATAGAGGATAACATGACAGCTTCTTTGACAGCATTGGAGGAAAGTGAGGGCTGTCTCTTTTTTGGTGGATGAGGCAAGAGGTGGCAGAGCAGATCCACAGTCTGTCACATCCCAAATACGTTGAAACCAAGGCATATATATCCATAATATCAGGGAGGGGAAAGATGACTCATTACTGGATAATGGGGCACCCGCATTCCCAAGGGATTAAATGGGAACATAGGGAAAGTAGTCATTCTGATATGATCCCCTTCCCTAGGTGGTCAAGCCAATCCCAACTCTCTGTCTCCACAAGGAATGGACTGTATGATAATGAGTGGGTATTGACCCAGTCAGAATCACCAGCAAACAAAACTCGAGTCCAGCTGCTCGAAGAGCATTTCTGTGACTGGTGACCAGTACTCAAAGCCCAGTGATGAATAACTTCCCAGTGATAAGCACCCAGTAATTGGTCTGCCAGAAAAGATGAAAGATCAAGCAACCTTAGATCTGAATAAGACCATTTCTTTTCCCTGTTTTGTAGGTACAACTCACTTATATCAGTCACCAGTAAACTTCTTACCTAGAGAGGGTGCTACTCTTCCTAGTCAGAAAGGTGTGAATTGCTCTCCTTGAAAAGTTGCTGCTCATTCCTATTGGGAGGGTGCATGTAGTCTCAGTCCTTTTCCCTCCCTTGGGAGTGGCCAAGGATCTATCCCTCATGGTGTTCATGGCCATTTGGTGATCTCTGAGCAACAGAAGTCACTCATGGTTCCTGCTCCACATATGTATACTTCCCTAACACAGGAAGTGATCTAAACCCCTCCTGGGAATAAAGAGGTGGGAGGGGCATCTTGGGTGAAGAGGAGGAAGGTGAGATTAACATCTTTCCCTGACAAGTGAGACCACCAAGTCCTACACATCTGACCAAAGCCAATAAATCAGACTTCCATCTGTGTGTGCACACCCAGTACACAATAGGAAGGTGAGGTAAATGCCCCATGTAGCCATCTTATGTCTGAATGTACCCACAACTTGAGACATATACTGTTACTTAAAGAATAAAATACAAAACTAAACCTGGAATGAGAACAGCATAGATGGTAACACTAGTAATAATAATAATAATAATGAGGACTTTGTATAGCGCCTAATCTTTAGAAGATCTAAGCACTTTACAACATTTGACAACACTTAAAAAGCATATATAATGATATGATTACAAAAATAAATACAAACACCACAAAATTAGAAAACAGAAAACATGCTGTAAATATTTAAGGTAAGGAAACATTATTAGGTCTTTAAGTCTGTTCTTGCAGTTGAAATAGGTGAGTTTTAAGAGTGCTCTTGAATGAGATCACTGTGTCTTTGTGTCTAAGTTCAGTGGGCAATTCATTCCATGTTGCTGGACCCTGGTATGCAAAAGAACATTGTCCATATAATTTCATTTTCATAGTGGGAATAATGAGAATATGAGTGTCAGAAGAGGAGCGTAAGTATCTTGCCAGTGTGTACACATGGGTGAGGTCGGATAGGTATGTTGGACTGGAGCCCATCAGTGAAACGTAGCGCAGAGAACAAATTTTGTGTTTTAATTCTGGTTCGAATGGATAGCCAGTGTAGGGTACAGAGCAGGGGGGTGGCGTGCTCTGATTGTGTTATTCTAAGGATGATCTGAGAAGCTTTGTTTTGAACTTTTTGAAGTTTATGGAGTCGATATTGAGACGAACCAGACAGAATTGAGTTACAACAGTCCAGTCTTGAAAGTACTAAGGAACACACAAGTTTTAGTGGCATCACCTGAAAGATACTTGCAAATGGAGCTGATGCGGCTCAGCTCAAGATATGCAGCCTTGCATATGTTCATGACATGTTGGTGCAGTGAGAGAGTACTGTCGAGAGTAACACCTAGGTTTTGTACTGACTGTGTGAATTTAATGTTGGTGTTGCTGATATTTATTGACTGAGGTAAAGGATGTGAATGAGAAAGTCTTTGTGTTGTAATCAGAATGGCTTCAGTTTTATCATCATTCATCTGCAGCTTGTTACATGTCATCCATGATTTCACATCGAAAATGCACCTCTCTACATCTTGAATGGTAGATTCAACTTCAGTTGGGTGGCTAGATTTGTATATTTGGGTGTCATCAGCATACAATTGGTGAGACACTGGATGATGATCTATGACACTTGAGAGTGGCTGAGTGTATAGAATGAAGAGAGCAGGTCCAAGAACAGACCCCTGTGGAACACCACAACATAGATCAACTGCGCTGGAGTGTTTTCCATTTGCGGACACAATTTGCATCCTGTTGACCAAGTAGGACTTGAACCATAGTAAGGCTGTATCGTGAATGCCAAATACATGCTGGAGACGGTAAAGTAATATATTATGGTCTATTATGTCAAATGCTGCAGACAAGTCAAGGAGAGTGAGGACTGTAATCTTTCCGCTATCCAAAGCAGAGATTAGTACTAAGAAGAAGAACAATTAGCAAAAATATCACATCACTGAGCAAAGTGCAAAATCCTTTTCATCGTTACAAGAAAAATGCAAGAAAACATTCAAAATGCTAGGACTGGGGAGAAAATAACTGTCAATAGAAAAGAACAATGATTGACCAAAAATATGTTTAACAAAAACAAAGGAGGCTCAATTTGTTTGTGTATCCCAACACATGAACTTGCAGGATTAGTCCATGGAAAAAACAGGAAGGGTATGCTCTATATTGGCACTGAATAAGGAGTCAGACTAGAATAATATTCTTTTCAATTCTTGGCTCCAGTTACTAATTCCAAGAGGGAATATTAGCTTGGACTGGGGACATAGCTTGGACTGGGGACATAGCATCCTGGAAAAGGAATGCAAAGGATCAGTAGCAGGTGATATATTGTTATTAAAATGTGGTATTCAAACTGAATGAGAAATAAAATCTCTAGGAAGGTAAAAAGTTCAGCCAATCAGATGCAAGATCACCTAATTAACAGTATATATATCTCACAAATTACAGAACCTATCTAAAACCATGACAATATAAGATTTTTCACCAGGTTTGAGCAAAATCTTTTCTCAAGTGTTGTTACAAGTTCTGTGAAGTTTAATGAAAATCCAATCAGAAATATTCATTATACTGTTGATTCTTATCAGATGCGAGATCACCTAATTAATATGCAGATATTTTCACTGATTATTGTATTTATTTAAGATCATGATGATATGAACTTATTTATCAGGTCTGATCAAAATTTGATCAATTAAAAATAGAATTTATAGAATGGTAACAAGCAGGACATACCAGAAGCATGATTCCCTCACAAGCAGGACATACCAGAAGCATGATTCCCTCACAAGCAGGACATACCAGAAGCATGATTCCCTCAGCATTAAGAGTAGACCTCTTTCATCATAAAATGTTTTCCAAGCTCTTGATGATAAAAGCTTATTTTGCACATTTGTTGAACTCAATCAGATTGTTTGAAATAAAGCAAGAATATACTGCAAGTCGGAAATAAAGCAAGTATATACTGCAAGTCTGATCAAAATCTGTAAAGAAATACAGAGATGCTGCCTGAAACTTTATTATGAGGGGAAGGTCCCCCACACCTACCCCCAGAAGGGAGTGGGCAATCATCAGGGGAGAGATGGCTATGCTGAATGGTAGCTGATGAGTGACAACATTATTATATGTTGTAGAAACATTGAATGTAAAACACACATTTATTGATTTTGTATCCTTCTTTTACAAAAATATAAGGTACCTGAATATTTAGCTGTTTTTTTTGCTGGTTAAATATTCTTTCTTTTGGATCACTCCCCTATAAAAAACCTTTGCAAACTGAAAACTAGTTAACTGGACCAGTCACACAACTGGTTCCAGATAAGGACATGAAACTCTATCACTGTAGTAAGAAATCAAAGGAAAAATGGATAAAATCCTTTCCACATATATGAATATATTCTGATATTTTCTTACCAAAGTAACAGAGTTTCAAAGATCTGTGGTTAACCTTTTCCTCTGAGTAGTGTAAATTTCGCTTTGAGAACTGAATCGCCTTTCACTCAGCTTTTTGTAATGGCAGAGCTGCTCCAACTATGGATGATATGAACAGATTTGGAAACTTGTTTTCAGGATATATATCCAAAAAGACAATTTTCCACAATTCACACATTCTACTCCTTGGATATTTATGTTGATATATCAGATTTTCTGCAAGACCTAAACCGCAGTAAACAACAACATGATTTTTTCTGTATCACCACTTTCTATGCCATGCTCAGTTTGCTGCAAACTATCTGATTATTTCATTCTCCCTAATTTCATCCTTAACAGATGATCTTTCCATCTCACTGACTTTCCTAAAGAAATCAGATCTATTTTATTTCAACATGACATACTGCTGATGTGCTTCTGACATTTCCTAAATTGCTGATTGATGGATCAATTTACTAAACTGCTCCAGGAAACAACTCTATCTGAACAACTCTATATTTTCTGTAATACTCTAACAGATCTCCTTAAATAAGTTGCTTGTATTCAGACAATATTCTCCATTGATATACAATTAAATGAGATTGTCAAGAAAAGGCACAAAAAAAGATGATCTGACCAACCTAAAAATAAAAAATTAAAAACCTAGTGCATTGGGTACGAGAAATTGCAGGAACCAGATAACTTGTGTGATTTTTCCCCCATTGAATTTTAGAACTTGTGTGACTCTTGATCATTTTGGGGAAAAAACCACAATCGCACAGCCTGGCAACATCTCTGGAAATATAGTCCCATAGAGGTAACAAACTAAGTAAATCAGATACAGGATCGTCTCATATATCTCATTCGCTCATCATCTGAATCAAGATCTCAGAAAGACAAGCCTATATTCCAAGTTTGATCCAACTCAGATCATAATCTCCAGAGTGGTAACAATCTCAGCCAATCAGTTGTAAGATCACTTCATTAATTTGCATGGATCTTGTTTATTATCAATCATCTTCCAAGATGCTTATGACAGAGCCTATGCGGGGCCCCGAGTGGCCGAGTGGTCTAAAGAGATCTCCGTTACGGATCACTGCCATCTCACCTCTGTCTGCGTGGGTTCGAGTCTAGGATTCGGCGAATGTGGATATGTGAGAAAGCTTGCCAGTAGCTTCTCGTGGGTCAGTGGTTCTTTCCGGGGATTTCCCAGTTTCTTCCTCCACCATTAATACTGGCCGCCATGTATAGCCTATCGTGCGCTGAAAAATGGCGTTAAGCCCCACAACAACAACAACAACAACAGAGCCTATGTTTCAAGTTAATCACAATCAGATCCAGACATGGTAAGATGATATGTCAAGGCATATATGAATTGAGCACATAATCAATGCATCTCTTGATGAGATAAGCTTACATACCAAGTCTGATCCACATCAGATCACACATATCACTTCTAGAGTAGTTATAAGGCCAGCTAATTGGATATAAAATCACCTAATTAGTATGGATGACTCTCACTTATTAATGAAATCCAAGATAAGTTGTATTCCAGGTTTCATATAAAATTCATATCATAAATATAACCTGCAGTAACAAGCAATTGTTGAAGGAAGGGTAATGAACAATGGGCAATATACAACAGAAACAGAAATAGGAGAAACTTACCTGGTTTTACAGCAGGTGAACTTAAACATACCTTGCAGTTTGATGCTTGTAAAGGACACTTATATTTTTAAGGTTATGTTTCCATTCAGTTAAAAATTCATTTAATGGATGTTCATACTGTTCTGGTTCAAATTCAGACTGTCAGCAAATGTTTGTGAAAACGAGGATGTATATGGCATATGCAAACTCCTCTCAAACAGATTTCATTTGATCACATATCATTAAATGAGTGTTACAAAAGCAGCACAATGAAACATGCTGTTGGCATAATGTAAGTTGTAATAAAATAATGTTCCATTACGGTAACAGATAGTGCCAGGACATTTGACTGAAAATAATAACCTCATGTCTGGTACACTGCCGATTCTAATCATAAAACACTCATCTGTGGATCCAATAAGACCCACAAGCCACCTCAGGCCTGCCATGTCTTGTCAGCAGTGTAAAATTTGATAAATAATTGTAATTTTCACTTTCAAATAGGATATTATTTCTCCTGAAGTATTCATTTTAAAAAGATAAATGCTTCAATGAGCAAAGACACAATCTCTCATCTTTATTATTTCTTAGACGTTCCAGCATAGATGCATGTAGAATTTTTTCATTTTTATATCTTGTTTAGTCCATCAATAAAACTGATAATCAACTCACAAATTAGTAACCAAGGGAACTGAAAACAAAGAAGACTTTTTAAAATTTCTACCAACGACACCCAAGTGATCAGATTTTAATCTCTCCCTCCCTCTCGTGTACAAAGATTGCAGTAGTTAGATATACACATACAAAAAGTCAGGGACCTATATTAACAATATTGGTCACTACTGAAATAAGGGGTTTGAATCACAACTGTAATGATTACAATAACTTCACAAGACAGTATCACAAGATAGACTGAAAGAAACAAAGAAAGTTGAGAAAACAACTATGACACATGGATGTTTAATTAGTCTTTGAGAATAAATGATATGACATCATTATTCATGTATTTTTCACTTGTTCCTTACAGCAATGAAAAACATAGTAATATGACAATCGTATGCAAATGAAGTCTCTTCATAGCAGGGATAGCTTCGCCTCCTTAATATCACTGCAAATGATGTAAACTTCAGTCTTTTGTGGCATTAACATCAAATACAAGCAGAAAGAAATCTCAGAATAATTAAAAAAATGAACAACTGCATTAAAACACCAAACTCAACTGTGAAATAATCATCCATAGTTGAATTATTTGCTTGATGCAGATGTTCTATTTAACAAATGAGTAAGATTCACTAATGTTATGTTTTTACTGAGGTTGATTTTCAGCAAACTGTGTGACTCTTTCCCTGGTTACCAGTATACACAAGAGATCTAAGAGCCTTGTTAAAATGATTCATCTGAAATTTCAAGAAACTTCATCATTTTGTGGAAGCTACGGTGGCTCAGTGGTCAAGGCATTGGATTCATTGGCAGAAGGATGCAGGTTCAATTCCTAGCACAAGATCTGCCTGGATTGGCCATCATGGTGTGTTCTTGGGCAAGGTACTAACTCTACTTACCGCAGCATGTGCTGATGTGCTGTACAATACAAATACAAAAACCAAACCACACCTTTAACACAGGTTTCTACACAGTACTGGAGGTTTACATAATTAACATCTGTCTTCATAGCCTTTGCAATAGGTTAATTAGAAATAAAAAATGGCCACATTAGCTGTTCATTTGGACTATCAAATAAATATTATTAAAGATTTATATGTATGTGCATAATAATGATCAAGGGATACATTTGACAAAATAACACAACCAGGTAAATTCTCCTATAAGGTCAAAAATTTTGTTACAACAAAGAATGATCAGTCTTTACGGTTATTTTGCCATCGAAATACATGCACATCCACACATGACCATGTATCTGATATTTGAAATTTGTAATACAACCTGAAATGGAAAGGGCAGTAACCTTACAATTAGTAGGTCATCCTTCTTTCCATCTGAGATTATATCACAATATTACAAGGCTGTCTATTTTAATATTTTATAAATATTATAGCATAGGATAACCAAATATATTCTTGTTAGTCTTATTAACATTTTTTTCAGTGCAATATAAATTCTGTGCTGCAAATATAAAAACAGTAAATATATAAGAATCGACTTGAATAGAAAATTTTTCATTTTTCCTTCTGAACATAAAAATTTCTATCTTGATGACAATGAAAATCGAAGTATCAAAAATATTGATGTCTTGGCAATTGAAATAATATGAATATATCTGCATGTACACTATTATGATCATTCAAACAAGTACTAATTTATCTGACAAAAAACCCCCCTGCTATACACATTTACATTTCTAATAGATGCTAGAAATTACATTAACTGACTAAGACTTGGAATATTGTACTGTCAGACTGTTGTTAAAACACTGTACAAATGAAATATAGTGCTGCCAGACTGTTGTTAAAACATTGCACAAATGAAATACAGTACTGTCAGACTGTTGTTGAAACAATGTACAAATGAACATGTTGGCCACAATAGTCATCTCCCATGTCTGAATGCATGCACTGGATACAAAAGAGAATAATTCCACTATATTAATCTATCCTTACCATAATTACTAAAATATCAATTTTTTTATAACAACTTCTGCTTCATTTAAATCACAGGAGATTATCTACAAAAGCATATTTAATGCCAAAAGTGGTCAACTGAATAGAATGCCATCATTTATCCAGTTGTTTTTTTTTAAATATTAAAAGGTAAGTCTCCCTTTAATTCTGAGTACAAATCAAAATTTATCATTTTGCCTTAAATATCTTGTACATAAAATTATTATTATATCCATTGCCTACTGATTCACCCAGTAGATAGTAGACTATTCTTGGTTATGAATGAAGATAAAAAAAACCCCACTTATAATGTTTTGGTGTTTCTTTTCCAAATAAATACTGGTTGCAGTTTTAGTTTTTTATTTTCTTTTTGTTTATGTAGTTATAGTGTCACTGGAGAGAAGTTTGCACAAAGGTCTAGTGTCAGATGAATGTTTCAAACTGAGTTTTTCTTTCTGCAAGCTTGATATTTTCTTTCGCACATGTGCTTACTGCAGCAAAGCAATAGCAATGGCAAACAATATTGATGGATCTCAGTACTGAAATGTGATAGCCCTTACATAGGAAAGGAAACAGATTTATAATACAGTATATATCAAAAGTACAATTATTTTTGCCCTTACTGCATACTAGTTCCCAACTAAATATTGTTAAGACAAGACTGAAGAATTGTGAGAATACGGTAATCCCTCAGAGAAATAAAAATCATTAGCTTTGGCTACCTGCCAGTCTTGAGACTTTGCAACCCATAAAAAAACAAAACTGAGAGGACCCAAGAAAATCTGGCTACACATACAAATAATCAAAGTGGTTGCAAATTCTGATGGTCATATATTCAATCACCTGCTTCTGAGTATAGGTAAAACATTCCTTAGTTTACAATCCACCTTTTTTTTTTTCCATGGGCTTAATAAATGTACTTGGTATTTGGAAATTTAATGTACTATTGAAAAATTATTACAAATTTGAAACCATGGTGGCAAAAATATTAGAGGGTCCATATATGGAGATTAATAAAAGTAATGATGGTCCAATTAGAGGTTTCATATATAGGAGGTTAATGACAGTCCAATTAGAGGGTCCATATATGGAGATTAATGACATTAATGATGATCCAATTAGAGGGTCCATATGTGGAAATTAATTATGGTAGCTAAAAACACAGTGAACAGCTTGATGTTAGCTTTCAAAAACATTGAAAGTTATACATATTTTAAATGAGAATAATGCTTTATACAATTCATATAAAAAAAAGTAAACAAGAGCAAAAAACAGATGAAAATTTCATGGTTTCACCAATGGCTGGCCTTTGTCTTTTCCACGAAGCTTCATGCCTGGAAAGACAAGTGAACATGATTCATAAAAAGAGATAATACTTTTGTTAAAAAAAAATTGTGGCCATTACCATACCAAAAAAACGGACAAGGAAACAATAAATAAGACAGATTATACTTTTGTACATTTTTTAGACTAATTCAAACAGCACAATAATATAAGTTATACTGCAGTCCAAAAACATTGTTGATTAAGATGTTCATTTCTCATCCTTTAGTCTTATCTATCTTGAGATTTAACCAGAACTACATGACTCTTTCTTAAACTAGGGGGAGACAAATCATGTGTGAATGGATACCAGTAATAGCTTCAACCAATGACAATTCTTTGGTGCAACTAGCTTGAGTTCCAAATGATATTAATTACAAAACATACTACAAATGTTCCTTTCATTACACTCTCATATGAAATCAATATTAACAGAGAAGCTTAATATTACAAACCCTCACCTCCACCCCCGGACAATGTGATCATGCCCACCAGGACATACATACATGCATGGGCATGTAATGTTGGGCAATAAATCCTACAGTTTTCCATATGAAGACCTGAACACTTGAGATATGATTAGGAGTAATATGTAGATGTGTATGGGAATGATCTGTCCCAAAAGATGCACAAATATCTGGTTCAGTCTCCAGAATGAAACAAAACAATGTGCCCCAACAACTAATCCTGCACCTATGACACCTTTCTAACACTTTAGTCCAAAAAAACTCCAGTAAATTAGTCAGGCTTTACATGCATGGTAATGAGTAAAAATTTATATTTTTAGTTCACAAAGTTGGTAATAGTCTCAACAGAGCATCCTTTTCATTAAAGAGAAACATTGGTCAACCAAGAATTAGCCTTTGCGAATCAGGTAAGTGGTTAGAAATGTCACATGTCTGAATCAGCACTTGCCAATCAGGTAAGTGATTTGAAAAGTCACATGTCTGAATCAACACTTGTTAATCAGGTGAGTGATTGGAAAAGTCACATGTCTGAATCAGCACTTGCTAATCAGGTGAGTGATTGGAAAAGTCACATGCCTAATCAGAACTTGCTAATCAGGTGAGTAATTGATAAAGTCACGAGACTTCTGGGGTTGTTCGCTTGCAATTTCAAGTTGGGTAAGTAAAATTTCAACCTCTGCATTTGTACATCTTCAGGTCTGATTTACAAATGATAAAGAGTTACTGTAATCATTCCAGTGAGATTTCTTGATCTCACACTTTGCAATCTTGATCTGTTAAACCTGGCAAGCCATGTATCTTACCCAGCACCCTTTCCAATTTGCCCAGAATCTGTTGATTGGGGATAGCCTTTCCAGCTTCATATTCATTGATGACATTTTGCTTTTCATTGACTTTCTGAAATGGATAAAATTATCTTCAAAAGCGCTTCATCCACAAGAGTGAGCAAAATAAAAAGTAAAAAACTAGCAATGTGGGAATGGAACACAAATGTTGACCATATTGACCTACATTTGCAGGACTCAACAGACGTAAACCCAAACATAACAAAAGTCAATTAACTGTAAGTCAATGCATCCTGCTTTTGAGTCATTTTCATTTAGGACCTTGATCATACATTATAAGAAGTCTTCTGATGAAAGCTCCATGGTGATATGACCTTCTGATGAAAGCTCCATGGTGATATAACCTTCTGATGAAAGCTCCATGGTGATATGACCTTTTGATGAAAGCTCCATGGTGATATGACCTTTTGATCAGGAGGAGAAGTGATAAGATTTTCTAGATGGCTGACATGACAGCTGTATTTGACATCAGATCTGTACCATTTTCACTTAGGAGCAACTAGACATCATAACAAGTCTTCATGTCAAAACCTATATTGTTAAGACCAACCACTGAAAAGTAGTAGTTATAAGATTTTCAAGATGATCACTGTGGCAGCCATATAAGATGTTTGAGCATTCAGGACCAAGTAGACCATTGGATGAATGTGTGTGGAAAATTTCAGGCAGTCCTTCAAATCATTCAGTCATTGAACTAGTTGACTGATAGTCATGGGCTAGGTCAAGAGTCCAGTTATAAATGCCACTGAGTCTTGGTAATGTGTCATGTCTTTTCTCAGTGGAAGTGACAAGTCATGTTGGCATGAGTTTCATCTCCACTGTGTTTTGGGGTAAAGTGTCATGTTTTATCTCTGTAAGTGAGAGTCTGTGTTGGCCTGAGTTTTAATGCCACTGTGCTGTAGTCATCCAGTGCAGAAAAAACTTGTATATTTTAGTAAAAATGAGAAAAGTCCTCAACAGAATTGTCATGGATACCAGTATTAAGTTTCCTGAAAGTCTTAATGAAAAAGAGAAGAAAGAGAGTGGGAAAGTTTTCTTAATTGATAGAGGTGAAGCAGAACATGTTTGGATATCACAGATGACTGGACCACACTACAGGAACAAATTTGCTTTGCATTCCTGTAGTTCAGGGTTCAATTCTGAGTCATACCATATGATAAGAAAATTTTGATCTTTTAACTTGAGGGAAATGGTTTCCTTCTCATTCTCAGTTTAAAGACCACTTCACAACAACATGTAAATCGCAGAAAATATTTTGTATAAAATGTGACTAAATTTACTAAAGAACTAGTAAACTTTATGATTTAAGTAGTATTTTACAAATATTGGTAGCCACCTCTATTCACTAACAGGATGAACACTATGTAATTTAATTCGGCAGATTTCTTGTATTGAATTTTGAGTATTTCTTAAATATCCATGACGCAAATGAATGATGTTCTTTTTCCTCAAAGAAGCACCTGTATAAGAATGTTGCATTTGTCTACTGTAGCTACCGAAATAGTAGTGATCATCACCTTTTGTGGACTAGTAGTAATTCAGGGGGACTAGTTGATTTTATATCCAACATGTCCTCATTATTAATAGAACAATCATCTTAAATTCAGGTCATGCATGTAGCTTTATTTTCCTTTGACAGGTGTTTTTGTGGCGTAATTTATGATCTGTTGAGTATACTGTTACGTATATTTAAATTTTATTGTTTGTTGGCTTTTCTCTGTGGTTATATGTTATGTATATCTGTACTTTGTAACTGACCTTTGTCCAAACTCAAGTAAAGGGTCTACCTAACTAGCGACATTTATTTTGTAAACAACATCATAGGTAATATTTCTCTGTGATTATGTTGTAATGTATTGGCAAATGCCTTTTGCTAACTCTATTAATGCTCCTCAAGATTTACGAATATTCAGATCATTATTAATGGAGGTAAACATACTTACCTCTATCTGAGATTAGGACGTAAGTTTTTCACTTGGAAATTCTTGATCTTGTTGACAACTCAGAATGTTTTAGAAAGGAAAGTGACCTACATCCTGGCTCTATTACTGTGCCTTAACCTTTTACATTAATGTTGTTTACTTCAAAAGTGTTCAATCCTACCTGAACACCTAAAGTGGAATCAGTCTTACTGTTGTGTTCAGTTTTTAACTTGGGTGGATTTAGTTATTTAGATTATTCACTGGAATTAAAAAGTGTTTATTAATATTTCTTGGACTAAATCATTGATTTGGAATTATAGTGAATTCATTCAATGACATTTTGGATTATATCACTGTAATGCCTCAAAAGACCGTTGACACATTAGCACATTCGAAACTACAGACACATCACCACATTCAATATTGAAATTTATCTGGGACGCCACTGGAATTCATTTGGACCTCTACACATTTGGACTTGTTATAGAACTTTTATGACTATTCTATTTGGGATTTGATTTACAATACTGTAAGTTCTTATTAAATTTTCACCTTATATTTTAGGAAAATATATATATTTTTTACAAAACTTGTTGGTTTTCACTATTTTTTGATACTTAGTTTAAGACCATAGAGTCGTAACAATACCAAGTTCATCCACTGATTTTATGTCTGCAAAGTTACAGAGCTGATATGAAAGTGTGACAGATAGACACACTACTGCAAAACTGTGGGGTGACCTTTTATATCCCCCCTCAAGTGGTAGGGTTTACTGTGATGACAAAAAAAGCCATCTCCTTTCCCTAAACATAAAGGGTTACAAGTTTAATCCAATTTTTACAATTTGTTCTTGAGTTATGGGCTTGCAAACAAACCCAGATGTTGCTTCATTCATTACTGGATGGAGCAAGGTCGCTTCTCTTCTTTCAGTCTGTCTGCATTAATGTGCTGTATCATCCATTCAATAAATGAAAAGCACCTGTACTATTTATCATACAAGAATCTGTGGCATGATCAGTATATGGGCTAATAATAACTAGTTTCTATTGCTAATAATAACTAGTGTATATTGCTAATAATAAATAGTGCCTATTGCTAATAATAACTAGTGTCTACTGCTAATAACAACTAGTGTCTATTGCTAATAATAGAGTATTTTTAATAACTAGTGTATATTGCTAACAAATAGTGTCTCTTGCTAATAATTAGTGTCAACTGCTATAATAATTAGTGTCTTGCTAATAATTACCAGTGTCTATTGCTAATAATAATTTGTGTCTATCGCTAATAACAACTTGTGTCTATTGCTAATAATTAATAACGAGTGTCTATTGCTCAAACTGATTTTCTATATTCAGCTGTAGATAACTTGATAAGAAAATTGGCAGATTTCTTCTCAAGTGACTAAGCAAGTTTCATCAGAAGTGAACATAAATTAAGACAATGTTGTGCAATTTGTTCACATAAAATCCCCTGCATTCATCCCCCATCGAAATGAAGTTGAGACTAATCACAATGCAGTGCATCCTCCATGTCATATGTGACTAATAGAGACAACCTTTGTACCCTGGGATGCATTTAGTGATGATCTCCCTGATGAGAAGTTCTAGGAATTTTTCAAGGAGTGCAATTTATATAAAATACCATCTATACTTGCTTACAAGATGAGTCCAACTGCAAACTACACATACCCAAATCTGCCATCACATAATGCGCCATCAGCTCTGGGTCTGTGCAGTTTGTTAGGAGTAATCAGTAGAACAAAAAACATAGACCATGGTCTGCCAGTGCATTATGCTACAGAAGACAGGATCTTTGTTGTTTGCAGTTTGACTCGACTTTTAAGCAAGTGTATATATGGTATCTGACATTGCATTTTATTTTTTATCTGTTTTCTGAATGCCTTTTTGGGAATACCTAAATTTACTCTACACAATAAAGGGAGGACTGTGCTGATGTGCTGGCAAATCACATTCAGTCAAATCTGTCATAATGGTCACCTTTACTCAGCAGTTACCTGTTCACAATGGTCATTCTAATTTCAACCTGGAAAATATCTAATATAACTGTCCTCTATGTTACAGTGACCTGCCTTCTGTGTTCTGTGGTAAAGTGTTTCCTAACCAAAGAATGGTTCCTCCCAGCCTTAAGTGGTCAGTGGTCCATATCTACAACAGTGACTAATGAGACTTTTGCTTCATCAGGAAGGCATTATTTATTATCATTTGCTTGATAATTGGAAAAGTAGTTGTGTTATCACAGCTGGAAGTCACCTTTGTGTGTGTGTGTGTGTGTGTGTGTGTGTGTGTGACAGGTATATTTTAATATTTTTAACTATTTGCCTGTGAATTAAAGCCATCATTGAAGAAAAAAGTCTGTATTTGAGAACAGATATGACTTACAGCCTTTTTCATTTGGGCCAAGTGTCATTCATATTCATAACATGTCAGTAAAGGCAAGTGATGTTTTAGTTTATGAGTCAAAGAATAGCCATATATGGCTTCTTCCGATTTTCTGGCCATCACAGGCTTCTCACATTTGATTTCAGGAAGTTGAGCAACTAACTAACCTGATATTGTTTTTAAAGCATGAATGAACTAAGCAGGATAAAGTAATCCTGTTTGGAACATAAATCTGGGAGAGAACAAAATGCAGTGCACATGAAAAATCTTGATTACGTACCACTACGACTCCTACCAATGATATTCGGTTATTGGTATTTATTCCTGTCTACTGAGGTCACCTGTGCACACCGGCCAATTTGCCATTTCCAATGAGTGGCCATTAGTGACAGATTTATCTGCAGATAAGTATCTCTTGGATCCTACCCCTACCCACCACAATGTGACTACAGCCAAAATAGTGCACAACTCTAATGAAAAATAGTGCAAGTAAACTATTTTTGTGAAAAAACACCAAGCCACACACAAGATCCATGATCTGAGGCAGAAAGTCAATGATGAATTGGAGGGACTGCACCAATTACTAGAAAAGTGTAATGTTCAAGAGAAATTTCACAGATGTAGGCAACAATTATCATGGCACATTACCTGGAAGTGTGAATCTAGTATTGACTGATTTTATCTGGTAGTGTGAATCATTTACTGACTGACTTTGTCTGGTAGTGTGAATCCTGCATTGATTGACTTAGCCTGGTAGTGTGAATCCTGCACTGACTGATTTAGCCTGGTAGTGTTAATCTTGCATTGACTGACTTTGCCTGGTATTGTGAATCATTTACTGACTGACTTTGTCTGGTAGTGTGAATCCTGCATTGACTGACTTAGCCTGGTAGTGTGAATCCTGCACTGACTGATTTAGCCTGGTAGTGTTAATCTTGCACTGACTGACTTTGCCTGGTAGTGTGAATCTTGCATTGACTGCCTTAGCCTGGTAGTGTGAATCTTGCACTGACTGACTTAGCCTGGTAGTGTGAATCTTGCATTGACTGACTTAGCCTGGTAGTGTGAATCCTGCACTGACTGACTTAGCCTTATAGTGTGAATCCTGCATTGACTGACTTAGCCTGGTAGTGTGAATCTTGCATTGACCGACTTTGCCTGGTAGTGTGAATCCTGCATTGACTGACTTAGCCTGGTAGTGTGAATCCTGCACTGACTGATTTAGCCTGGTAGTGTTAATCTTGCATTGACTGACTTTGCCTGGTAGTGTGAATCTTGCATTGACTGCCTTAGCCTGGTAGTGTGAATCTTGCACTGACTGACTTAGCCTGGTAGTGTGAATCTTGCATTGACTGACTTAGCCTGGTAGTGTGAATCCTGCACTGACTGACTTAGCCTTATAGTGTGAATCCTGCATTGACTGACTTAGCCTGGTAGTGTGAATCTTGCATTGACTGACTTTGCCTGGTAGTGTGAATCCTGCATTGACTGACTTAGCCTTATAGTGTGAATCCTGCATTGACTGAATTTGCTTTAACAAACTTGCTAGAAGACAGCCAGGCTAATTCGGAAAGTGAGTAAAGATAAACAACTAATGTTGTCATTGGAAACTATGAAACAAGTGTACCATCACAATGAGTCTTAAAACTATCTAGACACACCAGACTCCTTAATTCTCAATTTTACCAGGCATACTTTGAGATTTACAAGGTGAACTTCTCCCTCAATAACTTACACATAAATGGGTCCATGAACACAGACAATGCCATAAGTGAGGACACAAGTTATCAAAGGACCTCTGATAATTAAGAAAAGGAGGGACAACGACAGTGAGAAGTATGTATGTGTGTGTGTGGGGGGATAGATTTTTTAAATGAATTTCTTTGTTTTCTGTATAAATTACTTATATATTCAATATATCCACACTCTGAAAGACTGTTTATCACATCACTCCCAATGGTTTCAGCACATCAAGTGTATGGCAAAAACACTACTTTCTGCATGTGAATATGGATATATTCTAGTGTTACTGCAGATTCAAAATAAAACAAAATAATTTGTTTAAAAAAGAGTGACATGTATTGAAAGAAACAACAATATAAAAACGTGATTTTTGTTGTTTGAAGCATATACTGACGCTGTGATTTCTTTTCAAGTTATAGTGAAAATTTTCTGCTAATTCTTGGGCAAAACCTATGTGTCAATTCCGGAACTCACTCTTTTGTAAAATTGGTATTTATTTCTAAGAGTAATGCCACCAGCAGTTATTACTGACAATCAATATATTTTCATATATTGCTTTTTTAGTCTACTGAGAATTATTTTTTAAAAAGAAAATTTTACAAAACATCACTTTTATTAAAAGTTACGTATTTTATTATTTTTAATCAACTTTTCAGGCCTGAAACTGATTGAATGCATATATTAATTCAGATGTTGACCTCTGATGATTATATCTACTTTACCAATGTCCTTTGATCCTTTAATTAATCAATCCAATACCAATACATGCCTGTCTTCTCCTCAGAAGTAGAACTTTCTTCCCTATCTTTCTTTCTCTATATATCACCATAAACTACAAGTGCCTGTCTTACACTGCCAAACATACTTTAGGTGCCCTTCAAGTATGGACCACTTTTTACCATGCTTTTTTTAAAGGTCTGTATAAAACACTATTATTATGTGGAGATTTCACTGTTTATCAACTCAACTCATCCAGCATCTTGCTGGCATTAAACTACCTCACATGTTTCATCAAAATCTGTGCTAAATAAAGGTCACAGTGTGTCAAGAGGAAACTGTGGATGGATGCACAACGGACATGTGGCAACGCTAAAAGCTCAATGGTCTTTGAATTGGTGAGCTAAAATAAAAAAACAAAGAATCTATAAAATACATATTGAACCCACACTCTAGCACAGTGAATGACAACTTACTGTAGCCAAATCCTTCTGAGTCCAACCCTTTGCCTGACGTCCTTGTTGAATTAACTTTGCAATATCCAGTCCTAACTTATCATGGTGCAGCTCTTCGGTCTCCCTGTCAAGCTTTGCTGTATTCTTACTGGCTGAGTGTTGTTTGTTTTGTCCACCAGTAACTAAAAAAATGTCAGTTTGTTACATCAGAGAAATCTTTGTTAAGATCTTCGTGATGAGTAACTACAAGTTTTTTCACCATGCACAGCTCTTCCTCACTATAATAAAGTAGTCGGGTACATTGCCGTATTGTGTACCTAACCACTCAGTGCTGAGAACTGTGATGTCCTCTAAACTGAAGTATATTGAGAACAGAGTAAGATAGAGGACTGTGGTATAGAAGGCCTTGTCAGAATATGTAAAATACTGGTACTTTGAAATGGAAATGAAGATATAAGACTAAGTTTTACCTTGTTTACTTTCAACACTTGTTGTTATTCATTGGTTTGATTTTGATTACAGGGTCCATATTAGTACTGTGTTATATCCAAAATCTTGTTATAATGTGGCATATTATAACAGGGCAGAGCTGTATCATTTGCTCAGGTACATCTCATTTTAGTGGAGTAGTAGAGCACACAGCTTAGTTAACTAAAAAAAATAACAAGTGCACATAAGATCACTCATCTGTCTGACATCTGACTAATGACCAAATGAAGAACTGGCCAAAAATGAGATCACTCATCTACCTGACAGCTGTCTAATGGCCAAATGAAGAACTGGCCAAAAATGAGATCACTCATCTACCTGACAGCTGACTAATGACCAAATGAAGAACTGGCCAAAAATGAGATCACTCATCTACCTGACATCTGACTAATGACCAAATGAAGAACTGGCCAAAAATGAGATCACTCATCTACCTGACAGCTGTCTAATGGCCAAATGAAGAACAACTGGCCAAGAATGGCAGCATTATAGGATGATAAACAACATGACTCCATAATTTTAAAAGGCCTTGATGCTCTGAGTAAGATCATGTGCAAATTGGCCAAGCAGATTTTTTACAAGTTGTAAATAACAATACCATACACTCACTTGGTCTTAAGGCCCAGTGAGCTAAAAATTAAGCGAAAATAGAATTTTGATGGACATTTTTAATCTGTTACCTTATAGGGCTATCCCTTTCTAGAATGTCATTTCCAATTATTTTTGACAGAAACATACAGAACAATCAATGCTACAATGGTTGAATAAAGATTTGATCTCACAGGTTTCGCAAGTATTATACTGTATCCACAAAATATTCACTAATCTGGAGGTTTTTCTGTTTTTAGTAAAAGCAGACATAATGGATTTGTGGGTTAAACATCACCATTAACACATCACTGGTCATAATAAGCTAAGGACATGGAAGCTATGTGCCTTTTCCAAGGACATACAGAGACAACCAATCCAGGCTGACCTAGGCAGGTATTAAACCCACAACACATGAATTATGAATTTAATGCTCTACCATCTAAGCTACAACAACTCCTTAAATTGGTTGATGGATCAGCATCCACTGAAGAAATATGAATTTCACTCATCTGGAGGCTTCCAGTTTTCCAACCAAATAAAGACAGATTCACTGAGCTGAAAGTACTATTGTACTGATATATTAATTTTTCTGTTCACTGAGGTATTCTGAAAAGATTTTAGTCATAAAAAAGCAAATAACACATCAGTTTCAGTTTTGTGTACAATAGCCTTACTGAGTTTCAAACAATGAAAGAAAATTGGATTTTGCTTTTAACTTTTTATGAAATCTCATCAAATTGTAAGCAGGATATAAAGATGCAGTTGTTTTTTGTCTGCATTTGTGTATAAGCCATGATTTTGTCTATACTGTACATTTGATGCATGACAGAGATTAATTTCTGAAATCTCTTTCAACAAGTGCCTTTGTGTATGGGTAGCTGGTACTTGTGTACAGGTCATATACAACTGTACAACTGCATGGACCCATATCTGATATTGCATAGTGTCGGAAGATCTGGGTCTGTGCATTTTGCTTGGAGTAATTAGTAGAACAACTACACAGACTCTGATCTGCTGGAACATTATGTGAATGCAGATCAGGGCCTGTGTTGCTTGTTCTACTGACTACATCTAATAAACTGTATCGGCATAGATTTTCTGGTGGATTATGGGAATGCAGCTGAGGGTCAATGTTGTCTGCAGTTTGACCAAAGTTATAAGTGAGTGCATACCATATCCCATATAAAATCAATCATGGCCAAACTGATGACTGTTAATTGTTTACACACATGTACAGCACATCATCAGTAATTAAAATTTGTTATGATGTGACTTTGGCGCACATTCATCTGTCTGACCCATTCACAACATCAGGGTTTTTCTGTAAACAAAACACACAGTAGATGTAATTGAAACTTCTAGTCCATGCTACCGGTTTTAACAGTTTTCTGTAAACAAAACATGCCTCAAATGTAATTGCCACTTCCAGTCCATGCAGACTGGTTATCAGTTTTCTGTAAACAAAATATGCCTTTGATGTAATTGCAACATTCCAGTCCATGCTGACTGGTTATCAAAGCTTATGACAAAAGATATGTCATTCACACTTACCTAGTGAATAATTCTAAGATGATGTAATAAATATATCACAATGATACTTGTGCCATCACATTATAAAGCAATCATTTTTATTGGATTTCTAATATCCATTCCATGTACAAGATTTTTACTTTCATTCTTACTTTTAAATGTCACAATCTTAAAATTTATTACTTTTATCATAAAATATTGTTGGTGTTCACTTATCACTACCTTTTCTCAGTGGAGGGTGTTTGAGTAGCCAAATCTGTTATGAAATTATGCTTATCACTACAATCATCTCCAAGGTGGAAAAAAACCCCTTGGTGTGCTCCAAAATGCAGTCTGACCCCCACCCCCATCAAATTCTTACTGTGAAGTGTCATGTAAAAGCAGCATTCATTGCAAATGTATAGCTTTTATTACAGTATACTCATATACAGGGAAAAATCAACTAGTAAAATCCTTTCTTTTCTATATAATAATCATCTGAAATTGTGTTTCACTAGATGACATCTACTTCTGCAATAGGTGGTTAACCACCCTGGATCTAGTTCTCTACATATGCATATACTTTGAAATCATATCTTTGAAATCATATATAGTGCAGTTTTAGTACAGAAGTGAAAATGGCAACTTACACTTCTTGGAAGTCTCAATCTCTAAACCTTTTCTTTGGGCTGCGTTAAGTTCCTGAAAATTAAGGATAATAAACACACATTAGATAAGTCTTCATAATGAATACATAAATAAAGTCTTTATACAGAATACCATACCTGTCAACTCTCACACAGGGAGAAAAAACCTCCTGATTTTTGGGGTTGTTCCATGCCTACTTCCTCATTTCATATCTCCCAAGTTTTGCAGAGAACTCCTAATTATCACATTTTGTTTGTCGATTTTTATTTCATCTTTAAAAACCCTACATAAATAGATATATCTTATGCAACACACAGAAGCCATGTTCTATTGTTGTGATGAAATAATTACTATCACACTACAAAGAATTTTTTCCCTCGGAAAATAGGATGTTAAGTATAAGTATTATTTACTTCAATTTATAATTTTTTTGAACCCTACAACAATACTAAAAGCAGAAAATAAACCACAACACCCCCACACTACAATAAAATTGTCAGCAATTAGTTTCAGTCCCAAGAACAATCACTGTGAATGCTGTAGCATCTCCATTCCCACCAAAGAAACTTGCACAAGCGAACACCTGGCATTACTATACTGTATATACAAATGTTAATTACCATCATTAAAAATAAAAGAAGGAACGAAGAAACATACAGTGCAGCTTATGTGCCCTCAAAAATTAATTCAGAATAAACATATTATTTAATAAACAATGTTAAATGCCTTTTGAGTTGAGAATAAGGAAATAAGGTGTGATATAAAACGTGGGGAAAATAATTGCCACATGTAGTGTACTGGAGACTGTGTATTTACAACAAATTAGGGCATCATTTATTTGCCAATCAATTGCTGTGTATTTACAACAAATTAGGGCATCATTTATTTGCCAATCAATTGCTGGTGCTTACATAACATACACTGTAGAACATGGTTTCTCTGAATTATATCAGAGGGTCAGTCCTTTTCACAAGATATCTGCAATGATTAATTGTTCTTCAGTTACACTGGCTTTACTGCTTGTTTACTTAAGACTAACCTGCAGCTATTGTGCAGTTTGGCCACAGCTGACCTGAATATGAAAAGAGGGCATGCTCTGGGGGAAAAATAAGGTGCATCACAAGGAGAAACGGCACATCCTTTAAGAATTTCATGCGCATTGGACCGAGAATGCTGTGGAAAAACCTGATTTTAGGCCCCCATCTCCTTATTTTTTTATTCAGTCTCCCTATATAGCTTTTCAAAAGTTGACAGGTATGGAATATATAGATATGATCTTCATACAGAATATACAATCTTCATACAGTGTATGCTGCCCAGGGTTATGATGAGACAGGCAGTCGAGGGTTATGGCGAAGCAAGCAATATCTTAGGATGCCTTTTCAGCCCTGTTCTCATGCTAGGGAGGTGAGAAGTGTCACCCTAAATAGGACTTCAGTTACCTAGGGGATGCCAAGATCTACTGCTGCTTCAGTCCAGTAAAAACAGACCCTTTACCTTGCAGGACTGAAGATCCAGTTTCCAGTGTATCTACCCCTGCTGCTTTGCCAATCACCTGTTGCCACAGAACTTAAAGGTATCTGGTGGGTGATGGAATAATATCATGACGTTGGATTTAACTGTGCAGAGTCATCCTCACTCTTTCTTCAAGGTCTATCTGAATCCAGTGGTATGAAAACGTTGAGATTTCTGATTGAAGTCTTACTGATCCTGAGCTGATACCGGAACTGTCCACACAGCTCTTGCTATCTACCTTTGCAGTCAACAGGTGAAGTATATCTACTCGGCCACCTGATCCACCTAAAAGGATTTACAAAAAGGAACCAGGTGCAGTTATCCACACTGGTTTAATATACACAGAACCATTTCCTGTTACTTGTGTTAGCAGGTGTTGCCTGGCCTGATCCAATATGGACACATTAAGAATTTCTAGAGTGAAGAAACAGTGAAAAATCATTTATGCAGATGATGCAGAAGAACAAAAATAAAATGGATATGGTTCCATCAAATTCAATCTTACCTTTTTACAATCTTATGCTGCTTTATCCATCTAACCAAAACTCTGACACAAAACAAAAGTGTGGTTGTTGTTGTTGTAGGGTTTAATGCCATTTGTTAGCACAAGATAGGCTATACATGGCGGCCAGTATAAATGGTGGAGGAAGAACCTGGGAAAACCCCCAGAAAGAACCACTGACCCAAGAGAAGCTACTGGCAAGCTTTCTCACGTACCCACACTGGTTGAGCCTGAGGCTCGAATACACGCAGACAGAGGTGAGATAGCAGTGAGTGGTAACAGTGGGCGCTTTAGACCACTTGGCCCCTCACAAAAGTGTGAATATTTAACAACTGAACAATACTATCACCACCAAAGCCTGATAATGGATAGCTATGCCTCACAATTGCGACTGTTCATTTGACTCTACAAAAACGTCATTGCATGTGACATGGTATAAATGTGCATGCTTCAGGGGTTGCCCTACCTGTTGAAGTGGGTAACTAAGTGATCTAAAAAATGAAAACTTTGCCTTCTTCTGTTAGGAAGCAAAAATGCCTTCACTCAGTGATTTTTTTAAATGTACATTGGGTGACAGTAGCTTAAGACTTTTGGGATGCAGTGTTGTGTTGTAGCTCAAGGTGAAATGTAGGCATCAAGCCATTAAATAGCTGGTATTGATATCAATTGTGCCAACAAGCAAACTCTTCCACAATCACAGACATGTGTTTTGATATCTGATTGACCATTAGCCCTTTCCTCAGCAAGCTAACAACTGCCACTGCCCAATTTCCACAAGTCATTGTAAGATGGTGAAAATATGCAAACTTGTGTTTCAAAACTTAAACATCTGTATGTAAATAGCAATTTTGTGTTTTAAGAAAATTTAGATTGTCTGTTTTCATAGACCACTAGGAAAATATATTAAGGAAAATGTACAATTCATAGAAGGGAAAGTCTCTATGTTTTGTGATCGAAGATTTAGCCTAAAAATGCAATTATGTTGGTTAGAAACCTAAGGGACAATGCTAAATTGTGGAATTCTAGAAACACTAAAATGTCAAGGATGTTTTCTGAAATTACTCATTTTTGCGAAAATATGAAGAAAAAAGGCACTGCAGCGAATACTATTTAACCAAACTTCCCTCAAATATGTAGACAAAAAAATAAACCATAATTTGCAATCCTACCAATTGGTTGTTGTAACAAAGCCAGGAAGTGAGTGGTTATATTAAGAAAATCCCTCTTTCTAAAAATACATAAACTGAATGTCTTTGTTGATTTGGTTGGAAAGAAGGGTCTAGATCATTTATATATCAAAACTTTAATGCTTCAGTGTGTTGTCTATCAATAATTACGATATTTATTTGCAACAAAGAAATTTGGATGAACAGTATGCTGAGGACGTGTGCATTTTCTCTCATGTACAGGGGTTGTTTCAAACTTGGTCAAATATATTTTCAACTGCCATTTCATAGTGATCTTTCTTAAAGCAAAAAAAAATTGTTAAAGGGCAGTTGAGTAAGCACTTTTATTAACCTTCAATAAAGCTAGGCACTCTTATCAGATGAAATTCATTACAATGTATAGCTTCTAGTGTGCCCCTTTAACATCATATGGATTACACTGCAGATGAATATGATAATCTGTACATGTATACAAAATGTGTTTATAATATACATACAACACTAAGATTTCTACCTGAAAATAAAGTATTAATTGAAACCAACATTAAAATGTGGATATGCATAATGAGAAATAGATGATATAATTAAAATACAGGAGCAAAACACACACACACACACACACAAACACACTTTGACACAGGGCTTTACAATCCATTTGCCTGACTCCGGGACAAGCTCAAATTGGTTCAAGCAGACTCAAGTTTGCAAGACACTTGTCCATAAGGAAGTCCAAAAATCTGAGAGAGGGATAAAAATAAATATTTCATAATATTGGTAGTCTCAGTAAATACATAAAACACTAGCTTTGTGTAAGCTATTTAACCAGTTACGGGGCCCTGTTTTATACCCTGCAATCTTGCACACAGTACACGTATCAGCACCGTAGTGAATTCTTCTACATAACTTTCATCTACTGCATGCATCACTTCCATCCCATAGTCAATAGCATGGCCAGTCTTGCATTTTCTCGTGCCAATGTGATGTGAATACTTACTTTTTAAAGCATGTTTTGACAAATAAGGAATAAATATTTATATTTTAACTTATAATAATATTTGTATGTATCCGGGATTCACTGACTTTCAGGTCCTAAAGTTAGCATCAGGAAGTTAGGTTGCTGACTCTAAGCGGTCTGCTTTTCAAAGATTGTTTTAATGCCAATTTTATGGCGAGTAGGTGTTGAATGTCAACAATACAAATCATGATATTTCTTTGACAGGTCCATTTGAAAATAAAAGGCATTCGTCTCTAACGAATAACCAGCAGAAGGACTTCATTTGAAGCATTACTGATATTACAAAATTCTAGTACCCAAAAGCGGTGTTTATGATCTGTTGTTTATGTGATAATTGCAGTAGATCAAACATATTTACCGCCTGGCAAATAATTAAATGGACAAAAATAAGCATTCTCAAATCATTCTTAAAAGCAAGATTGTCAAATATTTTGATGCATGTCACCACTTACAAGATGACTAGATGAACATTGTTAGTGTTCACAAATTCTTCATTTGTTAGTATAAACAAATGATTACAGTCCAGCTTTCATTCTCTCTCTCTCTCTCTCTCTCTCTCTCTCTCTCTCAAAAATCTAGTTATTTCCAAACCTTTTTCCACCTATCCTTTATCTCCTACATACATTATATTTTTGTGCTGCATTCTAAATCTTTTTATTCTGTTTACATTTATTATTTATATATATAAAGTTTTGATAACTTTAACTTTGGGCATCTACTTTAAAGGTGCCAACAAAGAATTTAAAAAACCACAAAAGTTTATACAAATAAGTGATTTCCTTAAAATATACCACAGTTTATCTTACTGTTTTACTCATTTTGGGATATAATGTTTAGGGCAAGATCAAACTATCCATCAGCCAGTTCAGTTTTCCAGTCAGCTTGCCCCAGACTGGCTGACTTTTAAAAACTTTGTAAATCCCTTATATAAAGCATGCTGGATAGTTGAGACCATTGAACTGTTCCTTCGCAACAGGTGCTTCAGAGTGCAAATCTGAGAGCTCGTGGAGGCACTAGACTAATGGACTCCCACAAGGGTCTGTTCTTTTGCCAAGTTTGTTCAATGTCTATATCAATGACTTACCTGTAACACAGTCGCGCAAGTTCATGTATGCAGATGACATTGCTCTCGGGACCCAAAGTCGCTCATTTACTGAGCTTGAGGAGGTATTGAACAAGGACCTGGAGGAAATGACGGACTTCTTCAAGAAATGGTGTCTACAGCCAAGCGCAAGGAAGACAGTCTCCAGCGTCTTCCACCTTAACAATGCAAATGCAAACTGTCAGCTTTACATCCTCCTCAATGGCAGCAAAAAAACATGATCCAACACCAACATACCTTGGTGTGACTCTGGACAGATCACTGACATTCTACAACCACCTGAAGAAAACTGCAGTGAAACTTAGCACTCAAAACAATCTACTCTGCAAACTGACTGGCTCAACCTGGGATGCTAGTGCTCAAACACTTAAGATATCAGCACTGGCCCTCTGTTATTCAACTGCCGAGTATTGCGCTCCTGTCTGAGCTCGATCATCCCACACCAAGTTAACTGATGTCCAGTTCAACACAACAGTGCGCATAATCTCTGGAACACTATGTCCTACCCCTTTACCATGGCTGCCGGTACTCAGCAACATTCCTCCTCCACATCTGTGTTGCCAGGAAGCAACCACAAAAGTGTTGGCTAAGGTCTATGCCAGTGAGAAACTTCCACTGTACATGGACATCACCTCACATCCAGTAGTCCACTTGACTTCAAGATGTCCAATCTGGTTTGATTCGTTACTGGAGGATATGACAGCTAATTTGGCATGGAGTGTCGAGTGGTCTTCAACAGATGTCGTAAACCACTCCCTCATAGCTGAGCCATCTGTCTACCCTCCTGGCTTCAACCTTCCACGTCATCTGTGGACCATCCTGAACCGCTTCCGGACAGGACATGATTGCTGTACAGTCAACCTTGTCTGATGGGGCCAGGCCACTGACTCTTCCTGTTGCTATGGAGCTCTACAGACCATGTCACACATTGTGAACAACTGTCCACTGACTAAATTCCCCAATGGACTGCAGGCTCTGCACCCTGCTGATGATGACGCTGCTAAATGGCTCAGCATGCACTGCACATGATAAATATATATATATATATATATATATATATATATACAGAGAGAGGGAGATAGATAGATAGATAGATAGATAGATAGATAGATATAGATAGATAGTGTTTCGTGTTTCTTCCTATTCTGCAAAAAATGAGAAGTAACTTTGAGTCTAGCTTGACCCCTGATGTATGTGTGTGTGTGTGTGTGTGTGAGAGAGAGAGAGAGAGAGAGAGAGAGAGAGAGAGAGAGAGAGAGAGAGAGAGAGTTTGGAGTTCATTTGCAGTCACTTACTGCTACAACAAATGCCCCATTTCCAGTACTCAAAATTCACTATTCCAATAGTGACAAAGACAATAAATCAAAGTATGAAAACTTCTTTGATCTTAAAAACATAAAGTTTTCACTGTCAAAAGGAAAGAGTGAATGTGAAAAGTAAAAAAACTGTTTGAAAATTATAAAGCACACTTGCTTTTCTTGACTTGAAATTCCTGATTCCTAATCATATATAGCAAAATTAAATAAACAACAAAAATTGTTAGACGTTGTTCATATCATTCCAGTTCTTACTGCTGTAATCTTTTGGATAATTCAAAATAAGTCAAAAGCAAATTCACGATCTGTTCACATGTGTGATTCTTATTTACTATGTGTGTCTAGAAGAGAGACACACACAAAGAACTACTTCACACAGGAGCCATAAACACCTGTGCATAAAGTTGATTACTTCATATTCAAAACTGACAGATTCAATACAAGTAATTTTTGAAAGCCATTCAGTTGTATATATCCATGAAAAAATAAATAACACTTTATTTTGTCAATTTGGGGGGCCACACAATCAAAATGCCAAGTGACAATTCAGTTTTGTGAGAGAGAGGTTGAGAAAGAACCACTGACTCAATTGGCCCAGTTGGCATTCGTCTGTTTTCTTTTCTCTTTTCTAAATCGTAATGGTCGTTGACTGACAAGACTATAAGATTCCTTAATCTCCTGCGCTGTTTTAGTTATTCTCTAACATCAAAAGTTTACCTACATCCCTTATGTGATTTAAAAAAATGATTTGCAGATCCTCATAAAAAGTATACTTATACATCAGTACTAGTAGAATAAAGTGTTAGCTTCAATATTTTGCCTTTGTATTTCACAAAATGAAATCTGAAACAGAATTCAAGCCCGTTTTTGAGATAGGTAATGCTTTGAATGCCAGTCTGATGTTGTTTTTGAGGTTTAACACCATTTCTCAGTGCAAGATTGGCTATACATTGCAGCCAGTATAACTGGTGGAGGAAGGACCCAGAAAAACCCCGGTTAGAACCAATGACCCACATGAAGTTAGTGGTAGCTTTCTCACATACCCACTTTGGCCAAGCTTGAGACTTGAACCACATGAACAGATGTGAGATGGCAGTGAGTGGTAAAAGCAAGCACTTTAGACCACTGGGTCACCTGGCGCCCCAATGCCAGTTTGATACTCCAGATACATACATACATGCATGCATTAATGCTTGTAGTCTTCCTCATGCTGTAAATCTGTATGTATCATTACTCCTGTCCTCAGAAGGGTATCGTGTCACAGTCATTAAATTAAATAGTGTAAGCAATTAACTAACATCGGTTTATGAATGAGTAAAAATTTATGCAAACTTTGGAAACTAACATTATTGCAACATAACTGAACAAGAAAACAAAAGCAACCTTCAAATACCGTCATCAGGCCAAAAAAATATGTATTTCCTACTGCACTGGTTTTAAAATTAGGGTAGATAGGTTTTATTAATTTTTTTCGCATTATATATATATTATAATGATTAGTATATATGCTGTGCTAAGCACTTCTAGTACTGGGCATAAATGGCTCAATTAGATTCACAAATCAATTCCGGTAAGTTTTAAATATAAAAAAATATATTTTACCCTGTGGAAAAAAGTGCTAGGGTCATCAATGAAAAACGGATGGTCAGCTGACCAGAAACATTTTTTTGCCTCATAGGAAGATGATTTCTTTCATGCTTGAAACAGGTTTTGTTAATTTTCAATTCCAATACAACAGCCTTCAGGGCTGAGCAAATCCCATAGCCAGACATTCTGGACTATTCATTTTCAAAGTAGAGACAGTAAAATTTTCTAAGCTGCTAGTCCTGGACAAATATTTTCTTCCCCATTTTAAAAAGATTTTGGCAAATACTTATTTTCATGCTGTATTCATCTGGCTGTTCATGCCATGTGGGAAAAGTTAAATATTTGATGTATTTATTTACAACGTATATCACAGACCAACAAGTTGTTCTCTGCCTTTTTTTCCGATGTGACCACCACCAGTCATGTCAGAAAAAAACGCAGAGAAAAATTTATTGGTCTACCTGTATCACACCCACCATTGGCCATTAATAATTGCTGCAAGTACACACAGTCTATTACCACTTGACTGCATATCTGGCTAAAGGACAAAATTATTGGCCAATCACTACATGTCAAACAAAACAAAGCTGGTACAAATAATAAGCATTGTTTCTAATGGCTTCATTCTACTGTTAACTCAAAACCAGATCCTCGGGAATGATTCAACCTTTGACTCTAATCCAGTGAGTCAATCCAATTAATTTTAATACAAGGTATTTTACTGACACTAGAGCCGATTCCCTATATGAATTAATTAAATGGCAGTTATGATTATTTAATTTTTAACATATTATACAGAGGATTAATTTTCGCATTGCATTTGAAGTGAAACAATTAGGTTAATTAAGGTGGTTTTTATTCATATGGTATTTAAAGGACCAACTTATGCTATGGTCACTTTAGAAGTAATTGTCCAGCAAGGTGATTTTAACTCTGTGGATATGACGACTTTACTGAAAAGGAGGATTAAGAGAAGTGGGGTGTGTGTGTGTGTCATTTGGATGTTTAACGTAGGTTTAAACATTTTTCAGTCATATCGCTACAATATCTGCAGTGTGGCAGTTGATAGTGATGTCTAGAACTGGTGCAGACATGTAGCATATTGTCCCACCCAGTCACATTATCCCATCACCAGGCCAACCAGTTGTAACACTAACCTCTTAATGCTGAGCGCCTAGCAAGGCAGCTGTTAGTATCATTTTTCTAAGTCTTTGGTATGACTTGGACAGGGTTTAAACCCAAGACCTCACGCATCTGTGGCAGATGCTCTAACCACAAGGCTACTGGGACGGTATTCAGAGAATGAAAATTCATTGGAAAATGGAAGGATAAAACGTAAGACTGCCACTGAGAGTGAGGTAACTATTTCTCCAGAGATATAAGCCAGACTCTGTCACAATAAAAATTTCAAATATGACACTGTTAAGCAATTGAGAAATTTTCAGCCACATTGGTTTTGTAGTTATCCTTGGCTTTAATTCACTTTCTCCAAAGGAAAAATGTTTTTGCAGATATTGCAAACAAAATCGAAAACTGGCACAGGCTGGAAATTCAACTACACTGTATTTGTCAATGGAACTAAAAAATTCAGGAATGAACCAATCAAGTCTCGAGACAGTTATGGACCTCACAGCACCATATATGCACGACACTAGACAGCATGTGTGGACAATCCCAGAAGTTAAGAGCTGCTGATGCTCCACTAGGAAAGGCCCTTTTAAAACTAAAAAAGACTAAAAGGAAAAAATTTAGAACTCTCTTTAACACAGCCTCTAGCTTAGCCCGTTATGTAAAACCATTTTCTAACATGCTAATGCTGTGTGCACTGATAACAGTCTTAACATCAAATTCTATAAGTAGCTGACTTATTCTATTCATACAGTTCTTCTTCCATATCTCTGCCAACTTTGATCAGTGATCATTGGCAGAAGAAGAGTCAGCTTATCTCTTTGATGGATTGTGAGTGTTTGATATTGGATTCAAGATGAAACAGTACAAATTAAAGTATTCCTCTTTCTGTTTCATTGATGTTAATCTAGTCACTTTCTGCTTCATTTAGTTTGTGTTGAAAAATCTGTAATGATGGCACAGCGATTGATAAGTTGATTTTTTTTACAAAGTACTGGGCATTATAGTTTATTTGTTATATACCATTGGCACTTTTATTTACTCTTGATTAAGAAAACCCTGATAACCAAGTGTTTTCTTGCTTGGGGGGGGCCGGCTTGCTTGTGGATTTTTCCAGTTTCTAGATGACTGAAAATCATGTGATCTAAACATGATGAAGCTGAAGGCTTTCATTCACACCAAGCCACTAAAACTAAACATTTTATGTTGTGCATGGAAACACATTAACTATTTACTTTATAAAGGAACTCTTAATCAAAGTTGTTAATTGTGTATGAATTAAGCTGGTGAGCAACAGTGGAATGGGATTAGACTATAGTTTGTTCCACACTGCATCACAAATTTTATTCTATCTGTAACACAGTAAATTTACAGGTCAGTGTCATTTAATGTAGTTAAAAGTAACTAAATCATTTGAAATACTTTGTGTGAAATGAATTAGGTACTTTTAGCTACATATAATGACCTGATAATTTACCGAGTCAGAGTTAGAATAAAATTCACTGTGCTCTAAGGAATGTGGTCTTGTGAAACTGTTCTTTCTGGATGCAGCTCCTGTGATGGTCAGAAACACATTCACTTCATTTTCTTACTCAGCAGAGCTGTTTAGGACAAAATTTTCTCCACCTTCTGCAAGTGATAAACCATACACTGATGAGATTTGTTGATTAGCATTTGTACCAGTAAAATCTGGTCCTCTACCAACTTTCTCCGCCCTTGCTAGTATGAGGTACCAGTAGTAATGCAACCCTAGTGGAAATGCTGTCACAATCCCAATTTTCAATTACGAAAGAGCTGGTAGACAAATAGTCACAATTCTGATTTTCAGTTATGAATGAGAGGTATGATAAAAAGTTGCAGGACAAATTATTTTTACTCAAGTTATGAAAAAGAGATAGGTCTATAAGTCACAATATGACAATAAATTCAGAGATAGGTCTATAAGTCACAATATGACAATAAATTCAGAGATAGGTCTATAAGTCACAATATGACAGAGTTTTCTTACTACAAGAATCAGGATCATGACGTTTTACACTCCTGTTCCTACTTCCTTTATTCAACAATTTTCAAAAGAGGCTAAAATGATAGATTTACATTTACTGATGCAATATACGAAACATTTTGTGTTATTTGTAGTATATTAACATAATTGTTTTGGTTGTGTGTGTACGTAGAGAAGGTTTTGTAATATCTTAACCAGGTGCCTATCAGTAATACAGTAACAAGATCAAAATAATAGACCTTTCAATATTTGTATGATTTGTTTCTCCTATTAAATCTAGTTTTTATACACTTGTACATTTTTACCTGTTGAATTGTTGTCAAAACCAACCTTTCCTGTTTACAATATAATCTGATAAAGTGAGACCAGACATTTGTTTATGGCATGCATATCCTGCAACTTTGTTTACATAGTAATTAAAGAAACCAATTTTTCCTAGTAAAATATGTTTCTTCAAGAATACTTACCCAATCCATAATAAACTATGTAGTTCTCCTAAGGTATTATGATTGGGTAATGTATTTGCAGAAACAAATTGCTGGCAATTTCTACATTATCAACATCAGCCCTGTTATGTTTTGCTAAATAACACAAAACATGGTTTGGTCTAACTACTTTAATGGTTAGATTACAACTGACTAAAACAGAGAAAACACACCCACATTAGTTTCTCATGCGAATGTTATCATAAGACCTATAGGGTTACAACCGAGTGAAAGCCTGTACCTGACCTTAGGTGACCTGTAACTGTCAGACCATTTGTAGCAACAGAACTGTTAATGCCATATATCACCACAAGCCCAATCCTGCATAACACTCCTGCTCTAAGAAGCAAACCAAACTATCAATTGCTAAATTATTATTACCATTAAAAAAGCTTTAAAGTATGACATTTTGTCCCGTTACTTTTTGCCCTACAAGTTCATAATAATAAAAATATGAATTATTACTTTTTGTCCTGTGAAGTTTTGTTCTACAAGTTAATCATAACAATACAAATATGAATTGTGACTTTTTGTCCTTTGTGTTTTTGTGACTGTCCCCTGATTTCTGTGTTTTCGTCTATCGTGCAACATATGTTTTACAAACATGCAAAATGTTTTCCTACGGTTAGGTTCCATGTGTCTTTTAAGCGAACTATCTCTAATGATTTATTCACGAAAAAAGACAGAATCTACTTTGCTTTGTAGATAAGCAAGTTAAAAAAGTTAAAAAAGAATTAAATATTAAAGAAGCATCGTGACGTTTTCTTTTTTTTTTTTTTTTTTTGATGGTACTGTAGAATACTATCCAGTAACCTTTGGCGTTTTGAGGGTTCCACTCTTTTGTTGCCTCTTTCCGATGTATGTTACTTCACTCCAGTCAGCTTCAGCCATATCTATACTTATAAAATAAATTATTAACTTAGACTAAGGAGGGTGCTGTTAATAAAACAATGTTGTTCTTATGCAAGACTTGCTCAAGCTCCAATTTTAAAGAGCATAAACGGGTCTATTGTCGTAAAATTTCTTCGTGTGTTTCTAGAATAGAAATACTGAATAGCTAAAACATATTTGCAAATAATATATTAATTGGAGTTAACTGAATTATAATTACTTCTAGTTAATCAGTGATGTCTTCAGAATTATAATTAAAACGTCGTAATATATAATAAATCGGTCAACGGTAGTCTGGTTCCCTGCTTCGTTCTGCCGCTATACGAAGTTAGGTAGCAGGATAGTTTCGTAAATTGGCCCCTTTCTTAACATAAGGCTATGGTGTGACTTTTTCAGGTATTATTGTTTACTAATTGAAGATATGAAAATATTTATGAGCTAGGTGTTTTGGGCTTGTGTTATTGTTAAAACTGATGTCAGGCATATTCACCTTCCATAGTTACTCTGCAGTATGTTGATAGTGAAATACCAATAGTCGGCTAGGAAGAAGAGCTAGCCTCCTATAGTAGTAAACATTGCTTTGCGGCATGGATGACAGATATTTTCAGTTGCATCAGCCTGTTTAGTACACAATGTTTTGCAGAATTGTCATCTACGAAAAGGGCTTGTGTTTGCATTGTGAGCATGACATGGTGTCAAAAATAACCTTCGCACATGAAAATTGCAGGTATAAATTTGGGGTTGAGGTGCATAAACTTCTGCTATGAACTGCCATTGACTTCTCTGGTCATGTGGATAATATTCTTATGCTTTGTTTTAATATAGGTATCAAAAATATGGACCTTTTTGACCTCACTTGTGTATCTGATTTTTTATATTAGATCGCTGATTGCGGCATTAAATTTGTACTTAAAAACTGGTCCCTGCCCCTTCAGGTGAACGCCGACGCCATATTATTGCGTGATCAAAACAAATGTTCTCTTATGGAGAGGAATGCTGGCCGATTCGGACCATAGCTGATTCGGCCCAAATGACGGGCTTATTGGCCCAAATTACGGGCTGATTCGGGCCAGATGACGGGCTGATTCGGACCATGTGAACTATTATAAGAAAAACTATGTAATGCACACATTATTTAGTTCAGTAGTTATTACTGTTTTTGTAGACATGCTAAGAGAATATAAAAAGTTGATATTCGGCTTTTAAATTTACGTAAGACAGTTGTTAGCAAATTTCTAGCCGAAATCAGAACAAACTCCATTTTAACTATAGTATTTAGATTTGTTCAGCCAAAATAAAGAATATATAGAGAGAGAGAGGAGCCTCGTTAATCCGGACACCTTCATTCCCAGTGAATATGTCCAGATTAATGAGTTTTCCAGATAACTGAATCATGCAGATTTTTATTTTATGATGTCATCATCATCATCATCAGTCCCATACTCTGGTAGATCGTTGGGGCACCACACAAGACCGAACAATCAGCTTCCTCCATTCCTCTCGATTTTCTGTCTTTCTCATTGAGTCGCTCAATGTCAAGCCTGTCCACTCTCGGATGTTGTCTTCCCACCTCTTTCTCTGCCTGCCTCTCTTTCTTCTTCCTTGTACGGTGCCTTGCAGGATTGTCTTGGCAAGTCCTGATGATTGTGAGACATGCCCATGCCACTGCATGAGACTAAATGGCTTGTCTGATCCTTTGCCATATTTCTTCATTGGTGACACGGTCTTTGTGTGAGACGCCAAGGATCTTTCGGAAGCATCTTATCTCTGTGGCTTGTATCCTTTTCTCTAAGTCAGCTGTTATGGTCCATGATTCACAGGCATAGAGAAATATAGAGATAACCAGTGAGTGCATCAGTCTGACCTTTGAACTGAGTGCGATGTTCTTGTCATTTCAGATGGGCTTCAGTTTTGTCATCGCTGCTGTTGTCTGCGCAATCCTGGAGAGTACTTCAGGCTTTAATCCTTCATCTGTTACAATTCCCCCCAAATACTTGAAGTTGTGGACTGTTTCTAGCTTTGTACCTTGGACCCTGATGTCAGTACTGATGCCCTTGTTGTTGTTGGTCATCAGTTTGGTCTTCTCTGCACCATTTCCATGCCGTAGGCTGTGGAGGTTTTCTTAAGGCTCTCTACTAAGCTAGCTATTTCTTGTTCATTTCCTGCTAGTCCATCAATGTTGTCGGCAAAACATAAGTTGGTGACTGTTCTGCCTCTGATGCTGACTGTCCCTTCATGCTTTTCAAGCGCGTCAGCCATGATTCTCTCCAGAAAGATGTTGAATAGTGTGGGAGAGAGCAGACAGCCTTGTCTGACTCCGACTGTCGTTCTGAACCAGTCCCCTTTGCTGCCATTGAAGTATACTGCACTGGTGGCCTTGTCATACAAGTGCTCTATTACTGTGATGAGGTTGGCATTGATGTTGTACAGTCTCATGGTCGCCCACAAGGCTGCATGCCATACCCTGTCAAATGCTTTCTTGAAATCCATGAAGACGTGGTACAGATCTTGCTGGTGTTGGAGGTACTTCTCACACAATATCCTGATGTTGAAGATCTGCTCTGTTGTGCTGCGCCCTGCTCTGAAACCTGCCTGCTCCTCATCAATGATCTTTTCAGCCTGTGGCTCTAGTCTGTTTAGCAGTATCCTCAACATGACTTTGTTTGGATGGCTTATAAGACTGATTGTACGGTGGTTTTGACACTGTTGTAAATTGCCTTTCTTGGGGAGGGTGATGATCAGTGATTGTGTCCACGGTGACGACCATTCTCCTGTTAGCCAGATCTTGTTGCATATGTTTGTGAGGGCGTTAGTCATTGCTTCTCCCCCTGCTTGGGCCAGTTCTGCTGGGATGTTGTCCACTCCTGCTGACTCCCTCTTTTTCAATGATCTCACTGCTGCTTTTACTTCATCCCATAGGACAGGGTGGTTGTCGTTGTTAGTTGCTGGAGGGACGTTCAGTACCTCTGGATCTATTATGGGTTGGTGGTTGTCAAGTTTTGCGAAGTACTCTGTCCATCTTTTCAGAATGTCTTTTTCTTCTGTGAGACAGTTTCTGGCTTTGTCCTGTAAGGAGGTAACTTGCCGTTGTTTTGTGCATGTTAGATCTTTGACCAGCTGGTACACTTTCTTGCTGTTGTTCCTTTTCAAGTTTCCCTCAATGTCTTTGGACTGTTCTATCCAGTTCTCTTTTGCTTTTTTCATGCTTTTCTTGACTTCCCAGTTGACTGCCTTATACTGCTCTGCCCTTCTGTATCATTCTTCTTCTTCTTCAGCTCCCTCCTCTTATCACACAGGTTCAGGACCTCAGCTGTGACCCAGGGCTTCTTGACTGGGCGATGTCTACCAAGGATCTCGCTGGCTGTTTCGGTCGTTGCTGTATTAAAGGTGGTGATCAACGTGTCCATGTCTGTATCGTCAGCGTTGAGGATGGTGAGCAGTGCAAATTTCCCACCAGTCTTTGCTTGGAAGGCTTCTGCTACTTCTGGATCCTTCAGTTTCTCGAAATCGAATTTTATTCTTGTTTGGTTATCTTTCTTGACCTTCCTTAGATGTAGCCTGAAGGTCATCATCACCAGATCATGGTCACTTCCATTGTCCGCTCCGGGAACGCTTCGAGTCTTGGCGATGTTTACACTTGACTGTATGTGCCTCTTCACCATGATGTAGTCGATCTGACTGTGATGGTCTCCGCTTGGACTGTGCCATGTCCATCTTCTGGATACTTTGTGTTGGCCGAAGGTGTTTGCCAGCATAAGGTTGTTGTAACTAGCGAATTCCAGGAGCCTCAGGCCTCTCTTGTTGATCTGTGCATTGCAGCAATGCCCACATGTTCCTTTCCAGTTCATGCAAGCATCGTCGCCTATCTTGGCATTCCAATCGCCTTGCACAACCAGAATGTCTTTCTTCGGTGTTTTATCCACAACTTCTTGAAGCTGGTCATAGAAGTCTTCCACACCTGCGTCATCATAGTCTGATGTTAGGGCGTATGCCTGTATGATGGTGATGTTGAATGGAGTTGCCCTGAGGCGGATGGTGATGAGCCGGCTGGAGACTGGCCGACAGCCCATGACAGTACTCACACTGTCCTTGTGGACAAGGAACCCAACTCCCTGCTCATGTTTGTGCTGTCTGCCACTGAAGTACAGTTTGTGGCCTTCCAAAGTAGTTGTTTCTCCAATATTCTTCCATCTTACCTCACAGAGTCCTAGGATGTTCCAGAGGTATCTGTTCATTTCATATGTAAGCTCCTCTAGCTTTCCTGCTGCTGTCAGTGTTCTTACATTCCACGTGCCAATGGTGATGTTGTTCCTGACACGAATCTTTCTGCTCTGAGCACCAGTCGCATACTTTCCACCTGCGCCCTGGTGCATGATGGAAGGCGCGGCCCTTGTTGACCCAGGCGACGACTGAGCCAGTATGGGATGAGTAGTGATTGTTATTTTTCATGTGGTGTGTCTAGGGCAGCTGACGCCTGGCGGAGCCCAACCCTCTCCAGGCCTGACCACAGCCGATTTCGTCCAACTAGGTGGCTTGCCTTGGTCACGAACATGTAGCCGTTGAGCTGTTGGCAGCCCTTCCACTTGGCCGCTGACTTCGTCTCGGAAGTTCTTCCGCCCAGTGATGCCATGTTAACATCACACTATTTATCCATAGCTGGAAGACTCGTGGGGGGGTGGGAGCGTCTACCTTCTGGAGCAAGTCTGGATGTCATCAAGCTAAATGTATAAAATGCAGTCATTTTTATAAGTCGTATTTCACAGCTGTTATAGCTGCTAATGAGCTGATAATTGACGTCCCCATTTTATTCTGAAATGAAGCCCAGTACTGTCCACAGCTTAAATCAATCAACTGTATTTGTACAGCCATCAATAAACTGTGATTGTTACATACAATTGGTAAACAACAAAGAGGCTTGGGGCCCCAAGTGGCCTAGTGGTCTAAAGTGCTCACCATTCTGGATCACTGCCATCTCACCTCTGTCTGCATGGGTTCGAGTCTCAGGCTCGGCTAACGTGGGTACGTGAGAAAGTCTGCCAGTAGCTTCTCGTGGGTCGGTGGTTCTTCCTGGGGTTTTCCAGGGTTCTTCCTCCACCAGTAATACTGGCCGCCATGTATAGCCTATCTTGTGCTGAAAAATGGCATTAAACCCTACAACAACAACAACAACAACAACAAAGAGGCTTGATGTCACACTTAATTTATTAACCATATGTTATGTCAGAAAGTTTGGATGATTTGATCCCAGTGTGTTTATTTAATCTGGTCCGAATCAGCCAGAAATCTGGTCCGAATCATCCTATAATTTGGACCGAATAAGTCTGGGCTAAATCAGCCTGTTTCGATATAGAGATGAGTGAATCTAATAGCGGCACATTTATTCCTCTAATATTCTGTTTGTTAGTGACACAGTGTGAACTTCACTAATACTTTGATTTGAACTATAGCACTCATTATACTGTGTTAAAACTTAACCACCAATTCGTTCATATAATTATTTTTACCGATAATTTTACTAGTAGGCAAAGATGAAGGAAAAGGGTACACAGAATGATATTTGTTAATATTGCACATTGTACACAGTGTCAACTCAAAAAATTCCTTTTCCAATCAATTCCTTGATAAATTTTACGTTGAAATTGATATGAGGTGATGTATGACAGCCTAAATATAGCCAAAGATTAAGATGAAAATATCACCCCTCTTTCCGAGGGGGTGAGCATAACGATTGTTTTGCAAATATTGCACACTTCACACTACGTCCTCTAAAATATTCTGGTTGCAATAAATTCTTTGATTAATTTTACATCGATATTGATATCTTGTTGTACATGACAGCTCAGACTTTGCCAAATATTACGATCAAAATAGCATCCCTATTCCACGAGTGGGTGATTGTGATGATATTTGGTCCAATATTGTACATTCCAACTGTATCATGTAATTTGCAAAAGATTCCATTTGCAATCAATTCCTTGATACCTTTTACATTGGAATTGATTTAAGGTGACAGATTACAGCTTTCGTTTGCAAAAGACCAAAATACTATGTCTTCTATGAAGGCAGGCAACGAGGGGATGGGGTGGGGAGTGGGTTGACTCTGTAAAGCGTTAAATAAAACTTCATGTACATGGCATTAAGTTAAATTAAATATCCACTTGTATAAAGGAGAACTTTAATATTATTATCTGTTTAATTAATGTCAGCAGCATAACACACACACACACGTATATATATATATATATATATATATATATATATAACACAGTTTTCTAATCAGTATTTTGTTTCAAAATACACAGGATTGAATTTTGATACCTAGTGACAATAGAAAGGATTTGTTTCATTAATAATTTTATATTTGATTTTACAGAATGGAGTGTCATCCTGGTTTCCACACCTAAAGGGCAAAGGTCATTGCCAACAGGAAAGCATGTAAAGAAGCAGAGACAGAAGTATGTTATATTCACTTTGCATTTACACTTCCAGTTAGCAACATTCTGTATTGATTCATTTGATCAAAGTTTGAATGTCTTTCTTCAAGGATTGCCTTGAAGACCTTGTTTAAGATGTTTATTATGTCGATACCCACTTTTGTCTCAGATCTGACACACATTAGTGAGACAGATTTTCTAAATTCTTATTTTTATTATTTAACATGGTTTTTATATCTGTAACCAGGGATTGCACTGGGCTTTGCGAATGTCGCAAATTGTGATTTTGTTTTCTTATTGGCGACAAAATATACCATCTGGTGATTTTTTTGGCGACATTTTTGACTGTTAAAAATTGTATATACTGTCTTGTATTTGGAGTGGAGAAATTCAAAGGCACCATTACAGGAAGCCACAAACTTCTATATAAAATTGCACTTGAATCTATTGTTACATAAACAAATTCTTTTTGTTCATACTGACAAACCACCCTGACATGGCATTGTTATATCGTACTGTATACCATAATATAACCAAAATATTCGTGCTACCTGACTAGCTACAATTGACCATGTCTGAAGGCGGGAATGGAAATGACTACAATTGACCAGACAATGGCAGTATTTTTCTCTTTTGAAAAATGTACCAGAAAAAAAAAATTTTGCTGAAACTTAAAAGAAAACTGATTACCTCTGAAGCACCGATCGTTCTATATATATATATACTAAGCAAAAGGGAAAAAAAATGCTATCTCAGTGTGTTCTACAATTTATTTGATGCTGCCGCAGCAATAACAAACTGGCATTTGTTTGGCCCCTCAAAGATGGCCTTTAGTGGCACCTTCAACAGCACATGTACCTTCATCAAAGCAAGCTGAAGACCTTCGCTCAAAGAAGTCGGCAACAAACTTAAATAAAAGCATTTTTTCATTTTTCATAGTGATTGGAACATATTTATTGCGACTTGAAAGTCACCTGTTTGGAACAAAATAGTTCACGCTTACGATTGCTACCAATGTCGGTGTAAAACCCAAATTTAAGTTCTAATATTTTATGAAACAATACATATCTGGCTGTCAGATTGAATGATGGTGGGATATGTCACAAGAATGTATGTTAAACTTTTTGATTTATTCACGTTTTCATTTCCCTATGAATAGCCTCATCCCTTTGGTAGCCTTAGCATTGTGGTAGTTCTCTCTGGCTGACCAAAATATAGGCCAATTTAAATACATGTACATGTAGCATATTCACAACTATACAGCCACATGTTAATAGGATAATGAATATCAGAGTGAATTGTTTTGTGAAACGCGTTTGTTGACAATGAAATATGGATTAAACGAGGACTACCATAATTGTTATATTATACATGTTAGTTGTATTATCTAACGGGATCTGTCTGATAAAAAAATTTTCTAACATATGATCCAATACTCAAATTCATGGATTTTTCATATACATGTACCTTATTTAACACATTGTGGAGTGTACTACACAACTATAAGTTGTCAGTATGCAAGTGTATTTTAGACTAGTTGTCTTCATTTAATCAAAATTTCAATTTTTGTTTCTCTCTCTCTCTCTCTCTCTCTCTCTCTCTAAATCCTAGTCACTGACAACAGGTCACCTAAATTTTTTTTCCGAAATTTCAATTATTTTCAGCCCCCCCCCTTATCTAAACATCCTATTATGTCAACAATATTACCTTGGTTCCGAGGGTGTTGAGATAAACGAACAGTTCTGTATTATGAAAATGGCGAGAGTTTTTGAAAATTGGTGACAAAATATTCAGGTTGGCAATTTTATTGGCAACAACTTTTTTAAAGCCAGCGCCAACACAGTGTAACTCATCAGTAAGATGTGTGAAATTAATAAGTACTAATTAAATCCAAATATTCTTGACTATTAATGTACCAGTCAGAGTCGAAGTGTACTATTTTGAAGTCTGCAGTAGGTATTTCTGTTAACATGACACTGGTTATTCACTATAACATGATAATTTATGGGATCATAAAAATATATATTATTATTATAATGGGGTCCTTTAAAGAAAAATCATAAAACTTACTATGTGAAACTGAATCATGACCATGACAGAGTAACACAATTCATTTGGATTATTTGGTTTTTGCATTTAACTCTAAGTTTCTGATGTGCAATCATATAGCTTGCAGCTGTATAGTCCTTTTCTGTTCTTATATAGCACAGGCATAGTATTTTTAAAATTCTTAACATAACTATATGTTCAGGGGCTTCGTGCAGATCAGAGTATATGAAATGCTTGCTCCCTTTTACCTGCTTTGCCAGTGATGAAGGCACCACCATTAATGATGTATCCATCAGCTCGACCAAAAATGAAGTATTGACTCATGGTCCTGTTTATCCTTGCACAGTATCTTCACACACTGACCCAGACTTACCAGTCTTGGACATAAGGTATACATTTTATCACATATACATTACTTGCTTAATACATATTTAGAGGTAGAGGCAGTGGGGAAGGTATGTTTTGGAGCTGGCATTTTAGTATGAAATTAAACGTAGATGTGTATCATTCATTAATTAACAGATTTTGATACAATTTGAAACTTTTTACACTTAATGGCAGTCTATGTATTAAAACTATGCCAAATTAGAGAGGACTGTTCTTAAACTATTATTTTATTTGGTTTCAACAGATAATCTCTTACATGTATTGCTGCATACAATCAGTCTAGACATATGACATTATATAAGCTACTATAACTATAGTGGCAGAGTATCCACTAACAAAACAGAAGACCAATCACATTTCATTTTCATAGGAACTGAAAGAAGGTGGAGCTATGTTTCTGTACAAGATATATTACCAATATCAGAAAGTGAATTAGAAATATTAACTTCCAAAGTTTCAGATATAAGACTATTATCATTTGATGATGTAACACTCTCAGATATAGCAAAGTTGCTGCATGCTACTCTATGTATTTCAATAAAAACAAATGCAGAGACTGTGTTAAATAGCGATTCACTCATAAAAGATGTAAATAATTATGTTGCTCATTTGGGAAGTTGAGAAAGGGCATCCTCAAACTGTATAATTTATATCCTACATGTGACCTGACAACCATTTTCTGAAATGAAACATGCACAGAACATTTGCTGTGTAACCCATGTTTGGTGAAATATTTTTAGCAGTAGAATTGCCAACAGGCAAACTTGGCATGATTTGGCCAATTAGGTTACCTCTGCCTGAGCTAGGCATTGTTTTCTCTATAATTCTGTGTAATGGATTAATATAATTATCATTTGTATAGAAGATAATAGCTGTCACTATGACAATGAACAGACTCTTGAAATGTTTTTCTCTTTTGTTTAGGTTTTGTTGAGATATTCCAACGTTTAAACTTCTTAACAGTGAATGGCATATTTTCTGAATTTTCTTGGTTTTAACCATTATATCTCCCAGTTTTCTCAGTACTTGAGCACTTGAACATGTCATATCAACACTCAGCAAATTATTTAGTCAAATCATGCATCTTAGAATTTTTATTGTTGGATCTTCAGAAGATGTTATTTCCACTTGCATTATCATTGAACTTCAGTTCAACTTTTGTTAAAATTATGTCACAGGGTACCCTTACTTTTAGACCAACTTTAAACAGACATTGAATTATCATCATTTTGAATATTGTCATAATAAAGAAGTCAGTAGCTGTGACCAATGTTGCCACAAGTAAGGAAAGTTATTTTCTATTGACACATTTTATCACACATTATGAAATTTGGGTAACACAATGATCGATGTTTGATGGTTTTATTCACTTGTGTTTATTTACTACAAGATTGCTGCCCTCTTACTCAAATGTTTATCCTTGCATCTGATATTTTCCATATTATCAAAATTTAGCAGCTGTGTTTGTTACATTGTTTCATATGATTTAACTATGCATTTTTTAAAGTTGTTTAGTGTTTAACTTGAACCAGAATAGATTTGGAGAAATTCCATTTTCCTATCCCACCTCCCAGACAAGTAAAAACTAAATTTCACTTGCCCAGGAACAAAATTAACATGCTTGACGAATCAGTCATTTTTTTTTATAGAGACCGTATTTAACATAAGACATAATTATCATTATATTGCCCCAATTTTTAAATGCCATTATCAAATTTATGAGTATCTGTATTAGGTATTTTTCCCCAAAGTTTCAGTCTGAAGGCACCAACTCTATATGATTTCATTCTGAAGTGTTTGTAACACCCAAATCTTGACAACTATGTTGCACATATGGACACGAGATCATTCTTTATAACACTCACTTACAAAAATCTGTTCGCAATCTTGAAAGCAATAATAGTTGCAGTGACAAATTTTGTTGAGAAAAACAGCACATGCAAATATTCAGTGGAAAAAAGCATGCCCAGGCAAGCATACTCATGGACTACTTGCCCTGCAATTTGTTTGTTCAGCTTGTCTCATATTTTCCAATGGATATTTCCAGTCTGCATATTCTTTTCACTGCATTTCTTTTTAAGTGTCCATTTGTGGTGCTGCAATTTTATGATGCATAATATTGTCTTTTAAATTAATGACAATGACAGTTTATGAGCTGTTTCATCGCTTTATTATCTCTTGTCCTTGCATCATTCTTTTTCAGATCTCAAAAGGAAAACCTATTTAAGGGAGGCGCTCTTACATGGAGACAAGACAAGAACAGCTTTACTAATCGTTTATTCTTCCATGTTGTGCAATTAATTTCTTGAGGTATAAAAAAACCATACCAAATTCTATTTACATGTCCTTCTTGATATGAAAGTTGCCAGTTACACTTTTCATATAATAACTTCAAATTTTAACAAGTATAAAAGATGAGAAACATTTCAAAAACTTTATTATTCAGCTATTCTGAATAATATGTGCATAATCTTAATCTTTGGGAATATAACCTGGTATATTTAATTTGTATTGTTTGTTGGCTTTTCTTAATGATTATATATAATGTATATCTGTATTTTTTACTCGACCTTTGTCCAAAATCAAGTTAATGGTGTACCTGATCAGTGACATTTATTTTGCAACCAACATAATACATAGTTAATATTTCTCTATCAGTATATATTAAATATCAGATCATTATCATTGGAAGTAAACATATCCTGGCTGTATTATTGTGTCTTAGCTTTTTACATAATGTTGTTTACTTGAAAAATAATATTTTTGGACTAAATCATTAATTTGGAATTAAAGTGAATTCAGACAAACACATTTTGGATTATATTATTGTGATACATCAAAAGACTGTTAACACATCTCCACTTTCCTGGCCACTGGTACATTAGGATTTTTGAGACTACAGGCACATCTCTACATCCAAAACATTTTGAGTTCAAATTTGAACTTTTAGGACTATTTGGGTTTTAATTTGCAATACTGTAAGTTATTTTTACATTGTTTGTATTCTAGGGAAATAAATTATTTGTTGCATATTAAAAAACTTGTTGGTTTTCTCACGTTTCTGTTACTTAACTCAGGGCCGTCCATAGGCTGATTGTCCGATTTGGCCCAACTGGGCCCCGCGCTCACAGGGGCCCTGCGCTTTAGTAATTTTTAAAATATATATATATATATAGAAAGAAAGTAATTTTAAAGCAACGGAAGAAAATTTTAAGCTCAGCATCATAAAACTTGTTTATAAGTTTATTTCCAATGCCGTGCTCATGGGGGCCTGACAAAAATGATCCAAATTGGGCCCCACGTTTGCTAAGGCTGGCACTGATAGAGTTTAAGACCATAGAGTAATCACAAACCAGAATAATGGAGTGCCAGTAATTATCATTTAAACTTTAATTGATTAAACATCAACAAAAACAAATTTTCTTAAAGGAACTTCAATCTGCAACACTAAGTTACACAATTAATCACATTATATTTAAAAATACCAGAGTATACATTGTAAATGGCCTACAGGTTATGTTCAAACTGTACTGTCAAATGCAGTGTGAATCACATGACATAACACTCATTTTTTACCAATATTTATACACAAGGTTTATTCTGGATGTATGGCTTGACATTATAAGCTACTACAGCTCAGTGGCAGAGCATCCATAGACACAGTGGAAGACCCAGGTTCAATTTCTGGTAGTAGCCAGTCTACCTCTGTCTGGCTAATGACTTGCATTTCACTAGCTTATTATGCGCTTGTCAATTTTATAAGCATTTAGCTATCACTGTATGCAGTATCTTATGGTGCAGAGGTCAAATACAATATCTGATGTTTTATTCTAGATTTAATGCAGCATATGGTCATACTGTGTTACAGGTTCATTTATTGTACATGGAGCTTTTGGATGTGATACACAGATCTGACATGGACAGGTTACTTGGTTACCATGCTTATGTTCAAGATTGATAACAACAGAACTAAATATGTTCTAGAGATCCTGTACTTATTATGCCATCAGCAAGCAACATATAGTCTGTGCACTGTGTATCAAAGTATCTATGGTCTTTTTGTCAATATTAGGGGGAAGACAGATAGTCATACACCAGCAGATCAAATAATGGAACAGCTTGTCAAAAGGACAAAACAGATGCTTAAAGGACTGGGCCCTATGAACAAAAAAATTCTGTCATCCTGGCCAGCAGTAGATATGATAATTTTGACAGTGTATCTGATGTAGAGGTGAGGGCTGCCACGCTGCCACGGAGTAATTATTTTAGTGATAAGTTGAAAATGACATATGATCTGTAAAAAGTCAAAGTTCTTCTACCACATTTGGACAAGTCTTTCAGTGCACACAAAAGTATACAGGCACCAGCAGATTCAGTAAACAGACTCAAGTTCAAATCCTCAATTGACTGTTACAAAGTTAGACTGGGTTTTGAATCTGGAAAGTAATATTCAATCAGAAAACCTACCTCCTGGAATTGTCAGGAAACCATTTTATCACATAGTAGGCATGGTTTTCCTATAGGATGTGCAGTTTCATATTTTTTATATTACCACATGTTAAAATATCACTTTATGTGATTCTGATTGGTCCAAGTAAGCCCATGAAATTATTGTGCAGTCCTCTTTACTGATTGGCTGGGATCGTGGGAAAACAATTTTAACCCTGCCTTCTGGAATGTTTTGTTTTGAATGAACATTTTTGGCTGCTATATTTTAACTTGAGTCGCGAAAGGAAATTGAGGAAAAATTATCTTGGCTGTCTGAATATGGATACGTTACCCTCACAGGGGTTTGTTATGTCATGTATAACAATATCATCATAAGAAAAATGGCATAAAACTACAAGACAAGAACAACAATAAGTAAAACTAAGGGTATTGCTTATTTGATAGCGGGTGGCGGGGTGTGGGGAGGTATATCTGTGACATAGATATAGAATCCACCCTATATACAAGCGTGGTTTAAATGTTAACTTACAGAAGTAATAAACTCACCTCTGTTCACAGAAGAATCTGGACATAAATGGGTCTCCTAACTGACCGAACTTTATCCAACCACAGCATCTTTACGCAGTATATATATGGGATGCAAATCCGACTCAAAAAGAAATTTGTTTACATCTTCTGTACAGTCTATTGTTCCAGATCAAATACTGCAAATATCTGGTCATAAATGCATTGCAGTAAATGTGGGAATTTTTGCATCCAGTAATCCTATTTCACATGAAAATCGCAACAATGTAATGTTTAGTTCTGAAAGTGACATTTTAGGGTAAACATGTACTCCAGGCCTACTGTGTACCATATCAAACAATGTGGCACCCCATCGCATTGATCATTCTGTTTTGAAAAATGATTTTGTTGTTATAAAATGTTCTGTTTATTTGGATGGAAACTTTTTCTTTGATTTATAGTTTGTAAAAAAGTACAATCTACTTTTACTAGTTCAACTTTGTTTGGGACTATATTTTATGCACAACAAATGAAAGGTGCACCGTCTGTCAGAATGAACGAAATTATTCATTCTTCTTTCTATCTACTTAATTTCCACTGAAATAAAAACTATGCGATAAGAAGAATCTCAAATGGGTAATGATTTAATATTAAATTTATGAAATTCGTTGAATAATGTCCAGCTTTTGCTTGCCAAGGCTCGCAAAAGCTGGACATTATTCAACTCGTTTCATAAATTCAGTATTAAATCATTACCCATTTGAGATCCTCTATTTATCACATAGTCGGTACACTTTACACACAGTATGTACAGTTTAATATTTTTGATATGACAGCATGTTAACATATCACTCTGTGATTCTGCTTGGTCCAAATAAACCCATAAAATTCTTCCACAATATTCTCTTTACTGATTGTCTGCATCCATGGTAATTTTCCTTATCCTGCTTTCCGAAGCTTTTTCTTTACTATTACTACATATGAATATTTTGGTTGTCATTTTCCAAATCAGTTGCCTTGGGTGATTTGGCAAAAAAAGGTTATGTCTGTCAGAATATGGCCAATTTACCTCACAGGGGCTCATTACAAATAAAACAAAGGGTATCAGTCAACGGATGGGGGCTGGCGGGACTGTAACATGGACCCCACCATATGGTGAGCGTGGTATAAATGTTAACTTATACGAGTAAATAAACTCACCTCTGTTTAGAAAAGAATGTGGACATATGCTGGGGTCCCAACTGACAATGTTATTCAACCACATGATATTTTACATAGTAAAATAGCTCCAAGGAGCTGATGTTTCTTATTATTTGATGCAATTCTGACTTCAAATAAAATATGTTTAAGTCTAATGTATCGTTCCAAATCAAATAATGCATACAATAAATATGGAATTTCTGCATCCAGTAATCATCCCCTTGCATGAATATCCAACAACTGGAATACTTAGTAGTGAAATTGACACACTTCAGTGGAAACATTGTAAACAAACTCATCAAAATTGATGAATATGTCTTGACTAACCTAAACCATGTGATATCACATAGGAATTTCCATTCTGTGTCAAATGTTCTATTGATTTGAAAGTACAGTTGCTCTATAAATTTTAATTTGTAACAACAAATCTACTTTAAAATGTTACTGGTTACATAACTGCAAGTTATTCATTCAACTGGCTCCTCGCACTATCTTTTACTTGCAACAATTGAAAGGTGCAACATCTGAGTCAGTATGACAGATTTTTTCTTCTTTCTCTCTGAACTATTTCAAAGAAAATAAAAACACTGTGATAAACAGAATCTCAGATAAAAAATGATACAAGATTACATCACGATACACGCTGAATAAGATCCAGCCAGGACTCACAAAAGCTGGACATTATATACCTGTTTTATAAATTCAACATGAAATCATTACCCATTTGAGATTTTTTATATCTGCCATAGTATAACTGCATGTTAGATGAGGGCAAATACACAGCAGTAGCAGCATCCAATTTTAAATTAAAGCTGAATAGAATCCATCACAATTGTCTGTCATTATTCTCAGTTATTTATGTGTCATGTATAGCAGCAGGGAGGGTGGACCCTACAACTTTTTTGGCTTAACTGTAGAGACCTTTTTTTTTGAAATTAAGGGTTCCTACGAAGACTGAAAAAAAAAGTTTTTGTCTTAATAGTAAAAACTTCTCTAATTGACCAGATTTTTTCTGATTTTTTCACAATCTGGTCACTTAATTTTTGTCGTCCACCCTCCCTGCTGCTATAAATTAAACAGCCAGTATAGATATTATCAATAATGAGCATTGGAGAACCACACTCAGCTAAATTAACTCGAGAGCGACTAGAGGCAATTAAAAAATATCTACCTGTTCGTGATTCTGTTAAGCAACAACTACAATCGCGTCAGGAGTCTCAGGTGGAATTTACAGAAGGTACAGAAAAATTATTTAAACCGATTGTCGAACCAACGAAGAAAATTGTTACAGCAATTGAGGCAACACAACGAGCTCTTGCAACATTGCCTGCTGATATTGCTGGTCGTATTCAAGCTGCTCAACCACCACCACAAGCACCACAAGCAGCTCAACCACCACCACAACCACAACCACCAAGAACCAGAACTAATATAATAGATAAATTTACGCCTGAAGGTATTGCTGCTATCAGGGATCCAAAACAATTATTTGATATTGCCGCGTTTGGATATTATGAAAGAAAAAAAATATGTAAAACCAGAACATGTTAAATCTCTAAGCTCTGCCAATTGGATCAGGGATATATATCGTATTTCTACTGGTATTCCAGAAATCAGATCTAATGAAGATATTGAAAGTTTTAATGAATTTGATGAGGTTGTACATAGATATATAAAAGAGACTAAACAAAGCAAACGATTATCACAACCACCACAACAACAACTACAGCAACGAGAGCTACAACGACAACAACGAGAGCTACAACGACAACAACAACGAGAACAACCATCACCGCAACAAGAACAACAATTTCAAGAAATGATGAAACGATTTCAATCACCACGACAACGACAACGACAACCAGTTAGAATAACAGAGGAAGAATATCAAGATCCTGGCGCAACTGGAAGTGGTTTAGGAAGTGGTCTTATTACTTGTCCCAATAATGTCCTTGCTGATGTTGATCGATTAGAAATTCTCAATGGAGGAAAACGAGCTGGTAATAATTCTCCAGAAATCATTAATGAAGCAGCTGATATTTGTAAACGATTATTTACAGGCGGTATCATGGATATTAATGTATATCGGTCTCTCATTAATGAAATCGCCGATGATTACCACAGTGATTAGATACAATTAGTGATAAAGTCACTTAATAATAAGATGATCTTACACAATACTCGTGGACCTACCATGGTCAGGGTAATAAACTCTTGATTACCAGTATACAAAACGACCTACGGAGATGGATTAGGTGATATTGTTCAGGGTCTGTTTAGAAGAATAGCCCCAAAAGCAATACCGATCGCAAAGCAACTGGGTATGAAAGCTATTGATGTTGTTCGTGAAAAAGGTACAAGCGCTGTTGGTAATATTGCTAGCAAAGCGTTTTCAGCGATCAAAGATAGACTATCACGATTAATACGCAAACCACAAGCGGCCCGACCTCAACCTGTGAAATTGGCCAGCACTGAAGTGATGCCCGCAAGTGTAAGTAAAATAATAAATCAAGCCGCTAATCAAAAACTAGCAGAATTAGCTGATATCCCGATGTCGGAAAAGGAAAAAATATAACCGCTAGTCTGATAGCAGGAAGTAGTCTCACTTCCCGAAGTGGTCTTCGAGTTAGACGAAGACGATGATAATAAAGATGTTTAAGCGCATATCTGACCCTGCGTTTGACATGGACGCACCAGTTCTCAAAGATGAGTCTGTGCGCGATTATCAGTATTATTCTTACGACGCACGAATTCCAGATCTGCGTGGACGAATTGAACTACAAGTTCAGGATACAAGTAGATATTTCCTACCCGCTGAAGCATTTATCGAATTTGAAGGTGAAATTATAAGGACAAATGATGTCGAATACGTCGCTGATATTAGGGTTGGTTTTGTTAATAATGGTATTATGGCGTTATTTAACAGCGCTACGTACATGATTGATGGAAAAAATATTGAATCAATCCAGAAAGACGTTGATGTTGCTACAACAATACTAGGCCTTGCAAGATACAGCGACGATTACTCAAGATCAGCTGGACCATCAATGATGTTTGTCAAGGATACTTCTGACCATCCTGACAGTAGAAATCAGGTTTTTCGACAACCCAATGATCGAGCTCCTGCTCCTGCTCCTGCTGCTGTTGAAGATCTACCTTTTCCAAATCCAGAATTTAACTTAGGATTTGCAGCACGTAGATCAATGTTAAGAGGCGATAGGAGAAGATTTTCATGTGCAATTCCACTGTCACATATCTTTGGATTCTGTAGAAATGTCAGAAAAACCATTTTCGGAGCCAAACATACGGTTGTACTTGTACGAAAAGGCGATGATAATGATGCATTATGGAGACCTATTGGTGATGCTGGTAAAGTAATACTAACAAAACTTTCCCTGTGGATGCCAGTGATGACTCCGTCAATATCTGAAGAAGACCGGTTGTTATCTTTTATGAGTCAAGGCGGTAAATCAACATTGTCATGGTTAACAATGACCACAGATGCTGTTCAGAGTGCAATTGATGGTTTATTTACATGGCAGATAGCTTCTCAGCAAAGTGTTTCTGCACCAAGACATATATTTATTGCGTTTCAAAATATTGCACGAATAAACTCGCAAACACATAGTCACATGATATTTGACCAACTCGGTGTTTCTGAGGTTTCATTAAGGATAAATGGACATCAAGAACCATCTGAGGATATATTACTGAATTTTGGAAATAATCATGTAGCACGTATATATCATCGTCTTATGACGTTCATGGGTCGTGATCAAAATATTGATACTGGTTTACAAATATCTCAGTTAGATTTTACATCGCTGTATCCGATTTATTACTTTTCTCTAGAACATTTAGATTTAACCAGACAATCTGTTGTAGATATTCATTTTCGAGCTCGTGTGACAATAGGAGCTATTGCAAATTACAGAGCAATTGCAGTTATACTCAGCGATAAATCGATGTTACTCGAAGGTGTTGGTGGACGAATGAGAGTTATTGATGCTCCAGTAGAAAACATGTAATTAGATCGCTCATAATATTAATAATGTCATATCATCACGTTAGTGTAAGTCTGACTCCTGGTCAGATTAAAAAGCTACAATCAGCATCAAAAAATAACTGTGGAATAAAAATATCGCTAAAGCGAGAACAAATGACCGGTGCAAATAAACTATCGTTGACCGAGCGTCAGTTCAAAAACTTCAATGAAGCTAAAAAATCAAATAAAGGCGTCAAACTTAATCTTTCTGCGGGCGCCATCAAAGATATTGCTAAGACAGGTGGTATATTTCCACTTCTCGCAGCTATACCAGCATTAATAGCCGCTGCAGCCCCAGCTGTTGCAAAAGCAGCTGCATTAGGTGCTGTTGGAACAGCTGCTGGAATGGCGTTAAAGAAAGCAACCGGACAAGGAATCAAAAAAAAGGGAAAGGGTCTAAGACTACCAGGAACCCCGTATTCGTGGTACGGAAAGGGTCTAAGATTACCAGGGACCCAGTATTCGTGGTACGGAAAGGGTCTAAGACTTCCCGGGACAGTTTACTAATATCACCCATGTCCAATTTTGATTTACTTAATGTTGCTAAGCAATTAAAAATAAAAAATTTCAGAGGTGTTTTTATGCGCGATCAATTACCAAAAAAACCAAACAATATTGAAACCGGTATCATTAATCTCGATAAAAACTCTGGCCCAGGCACGCACTGGGTCGGATATGCAATTGATCCACGCGGAATTATTTATTTCGATTCGTATGGATTAGCACCACCAAAAGAATTTTTAGAGTATGTTACCGGCGATATTCCAATCTGGTATTCAACGCTACCAACACAAAAATAACTGATCCTCCAATATGCGGTCGTGAAACCCTCGCTGTGCTTGATGCTGTATCAAAATCAACAGCACCACCTCATAAAGTCGTGCACGCGTTCACTACACTACGTCATAACACTTAAACAGATATCAGTAAATATAATGGTAGATATTTATGGAAGATCTACTCGGAAGAAAGATAAGAAGGTCGATTTCTCTAAATATGCAACTCTTGATCAGCTCAGAAATGAAATCGATGATTTATTAAATATCACAAGTGTGGATCAAAATGAAGTCGTCGTTTTTCAGGACAAACAAGGACGATTAAAAACGAGTAACATACAACTACCAGATGTACTTATACGAATTCCCAACGCTGTTGTTAATAATATCGTTACTTTTACTGATCAAGGTAAAATACAGGATTCCGGTAAATCGGTTAACGACTATGTTAAGAAAACTGGTGATGTATTTACCGGTGACATTATTATGTCAAGAAGAAAAATTACACATCTTGGAGATCCAACCACAGATACAGACGCAGCAACAAAAAAATACGTCGATGATCAAGAATCCAAATACGTGTCAGTGCGCGGTGGTATAATGCGCGCATTTCTCGACATGAATAATAATGGTATTAATAATCTCAGAACACCAGAAACAGATTTCGACGCTGCAACGAAGAAATACGTCGACGATAAGGAAATTCCAATAATGACTTCGTTAACGACAATCAATGATGGAATTGCTACATTTAAAACTGATTATTTTAATCATGTACAAACATTTCTAAATTTTCGTAGAAATGTAAACAGAAATATTAATGACTTTTTTGGAACTCCGCCAACTGTTATTATTAATCTCGCTGACATTAACATGAAAATCAACGATATTGTTAGTGGAATTCCTAATATCATTGAAAAAACTAATCTCGTTAAAATTCCACACAAGCAGATCATTAACATGGTATATACGGTAGCATCAGGAAAAGCAACATGGTCGCAGCAAAATAACACTTTTAAACATACCGCAGAGGTCACTGGTGTATATAGATTATCTGTGTTTAGCAGTGCAAAATTCAGTATATTTACCACATTTCCATGGCGTCATTCAACCGATGATTTTTCTGGAATTGTGTCTATAGTGTTAAACAAAGATGTCGAGGAAACGTTTATGCTGATAGCGAATGATAAAAAGTTAACCGCAGCGACTTATTAGTGGTGTATTGAGTTTGTAGCTGAAACTCCCGAATTAGTTACTTAAATAAGTATAATGAATCAAGAATCATTTATCGATGTTCAACGTCACAGATATGCTCAAGTATGTGAGTGTCAAACCAAACTAAAAAATATCATCGACGATTACACGATAAAGGTAAAGAAATATCGGCGACGTATGGTTGTTATTGATATAGTGGTATACTCGGTTTCTGCTGTTATTGCTGGAACTGGATTATTACTATCAACAATAACGATGACAGCACCTGCAGTTGTAACAATTATAGTTTCAACGGCAACAACATGCACAGGTATTTTCAGTATTATCGCTAAGAAAATATCTACGTGTACAAATGATAAACTAAACGAGTATATAATGAAATTGCACGCAGCAACAGCCACCTACACTAAATTATGCTCGTATATTTCAGCGTATCTCAGTGATGGTAAAATATCTGATGAGGAGTTCGTAACGATAATGAAAACCTACGATGAAGCATTCATAATCGCTAGTGACAATAACG